>JBBPTR010000301.1:4595-14622 GCA_038094255.1 Porphyrellus aff. niger
GTTCCAAAGCCTTTGCCTTCCGAAATTGTTCATCGATCAACATCAGAACGTATCGAACATCAGTACTATGCATGTTTGCTAGGCTACCTACCAACGCACCAGAAGTGTAGTACACGCACTATTCACCATATGAAAGAGATATAGCTTCCATTGTCGGTTTGAACACTCGTAGGACACAACATAGTATACCGCAAGAACACGTCTTATCATTTGTTTACATCGAATTCTCTCTGTTGCATATTTTACACCAAGAACGACTCGCTATTATTTTGGCGCTCGATCGCATCAAAGAAGCCGCCAAATTCAAGTATACGCCTTGATAGCAGCAGAGAGTGCAGCATCGATGCTTTTCGTCTGACTCTCAACGTCGCTCTTCTCGCCTGCCTGCATATATCATCACGTCACATCAGCTCTGTCGACGGAACATACGGATCTGCCATGGCGTGCCAATGCACATGTCAGCGCCCATCTGGGAGTGACGAACTTACCGGCGTCTTGTCCAAAAGCGTTGAACCAAACGCATCTGTACCGTTCTTGAGAACATTGAGATCTCTGTTGGCCACGGCGACGAAGAACCGATCCTTGACGGCGCAATACTTCGCTTCAAGGTCTTTCAGACCCTTCAGGATGACGGGTACCATCTGCCCCACGAGTTGAACAATAGCCTTGGCTTCCGTGTCAGTGAACGGATTGCTTTCCTATCACATAAGGGCAAAGTAAGATGTGGTTGTCAGCTAGAACATTCGTAGCAAGTGAGTGCTACCGAACGCATACCTTGGCATGCTCCGCGGCGGTCTGGAGGGCGCCGTATAGATTCTCCGCATCATAGTGGATTGTCTTTAGGCGTGAACGTCAGGCTTCAGGTGTACATGGACAAGGTGAGCAGGAATCCGCCAAGTAGGGACGCTCACATATAGTTCAGGGTCAGTAGCTTTGTCGGAGATTTTGGTGATGTCCGTGTCAAGTTGCGTCGTGTTTCCCATTATAGCTTTGATGTCCAACTCGACCTGGGCCGCATCACGCTTGACCGGCGTTGCCAGGGTAGCCACGACCAGGAACAGGGACACGGGTGGCAGAATGAGCATGGTACTACAAGTTAGAGGCAATACGGGCGAAAATTGCTGGTGCAGGGGAATCATAAATTTGACTCCTTTTAACCTCTCGAGACGACTTGCGTGGAAAGGAAGTTACTGGCCAAGACGTACCACACAATGCTCCCGACCCGGACATGGTCCGACATCGATCACGAGGTCAGACAGAAAAGTATGGAAGAAAACGCGGCCTCCTTGCAAGTAAGGTGTTTGCATGGTCATTCCGGTTTGGTCTGACAACTAGGGCAAGACCAGAGAACCCGTGAGACTGCAGCATGGCTGCAAAAGAAAATCGAGTGTCACCACAATTGTTCTTTAGTGGCTCGCAGTGGCGGGTTCTATCGAATGATAGATTCCAGCCGGTCATCGTATGAGCCGAGCATCATGGCATGTCAACTGAAGAAGCACCCAAAAGTAGTGGGAACCTGTAATCGGGAGAGGCATAACTTACACTTCAACGTGCAGGCAACCGGCGGATGCGCAATTAGTACTAGGGTACCGTGACGGAAAAAGTCAGCACTGTTCCCGTCGTGGGTCCGGGTGCGCACCGACCGTCATTTAAACGGTTTTCGAAAACACCATGGTGCTTCTCAGAATTCTGTGTGGATCAATATGTTTCGGCACCCCTGTTCCCATTCATGTTCGCAGAAGTACTCTGATTCAGGGTCTGGAGTAAAGAACTGGGTTCGAAGTGGTTTGTCTGGACATTGGGATTATGTGTAAATAAACAATATTACTGGTGTACGTTTCTTGACGTGGTTCTTGCGTTAGGAGAGATCCATTGGCAGGGCTTGTGGCATGGAAAATATTTGCGGCGCACGCCGTCTAACGTAAAGTTGGCATCAATCGCGCCAACTTGTTCGAAGGTGGCGGCAAGTGAAATGTTCAACATCCAAGTTCTGAGAAATGGTTGAATAGAGTAGTGAGTGATACATAAATGCATGACAATACAATGCGACGTGCAGACGATAGTTGACTCGATCAAGTTCCCTTCGCCAACGTCCTCCTCAGGTCTATATTCTGTTTCTCCAACGTTTGGATCCTCGTCTGTGCTTCATGCATCTTCTTCAACAAATATCTCCGCCTCTCTATTGATGCTCGTCGACTCTGCCACAATGAATGGAAGAACCGCACAGGACCGGTGATTTCTTGTAGCGTGGCGAGCTCGGCTTCACAAGTTTTGATCGTATTGTCTGCGCCAGCAATTAGTTTGTCGTTCACCGCCATATCTTGCGTCGCACGGAAGACGAGGTCTACGGCGGGGTTAGTGGCAACGACCATGGCGGAAGCCGGTGAAGACTCTCACCGTTTACGAGTCTTTCAAAGACGAATTTGAACACGGGTTTTCCTGGGCGGATGGTGGACGGTCGGCCTGATTACAATGCCTCAGGCCCTACTTTGCACGATCGACATGAATGCAACCCACCATTCAACGTTCCAATAGAAATCAGCTCTGCGTGCTCCATAGAACGCAAAGCGAGTTCATCCCCTTTGAACGGGAAGTTCGCTAATACATCGTAATAAGGAAGCTGCATGTTCAGACCATCAGTTTGTTTGCAAACATGGCACAGTGAGGAAAGCTTACCTCTGTTTTGTGCGCTAGCTGCTTGAGCACTGTCCAGGCTTGCTCGCGTGTCCATGGCAGGGATTTTGCATCCTCAATATCCTCTCCAAAGGCGTTCTTCCGGAGCTCCCCTGTGCTACGGGATATGATGTCTTCGACGGCATCCTTGACAACTTGACCACTACGGACTTTGTGAATCAACTGGAGGCGATGGTCAACGCAACCACTGAAGAGGAATGGTTGCCTACTGACGATCTCGAGATCGCTTGCGCGGCCACCAAGGCATTCAATACTGGCTACCTCCGATTTGGTCAGGTCAGCAGTCAAACCAGCATCACGTAGACGTTGCTTCACGAATGCCAAAGTGCTGCCAGTGTCTGCATCATACAGGGGAATGAAGTTGAGAGGCTTAGATGGGAGAGCTAACACGAAGAATGACGAGTGAGCCATTCAGCGATTCATGGCAAATCAGGCCATACCTCGCGCGATCAATTTCGCCTTTTCCCTGTTATCGCTGACGACAATAACATGTGCAATCTAGCGTAGGCGGTGAACCCAACGAGACACCGTGTATTACAATCTAAACACACCTTATTCTCCACCAGGGTTGCTGCCCACTGGCTGAGCACATTCTGTAACTCCTCCCTATACGTGTTTCCACGTGCCCCGTAGTTCTTGATGACCACAACAGGGAGCGCCGCAATGGCCTCAACTTCATCTGCGGTCCTCTCCTTTCTGATAAGTTCATCTTCCACTTCTTTCTCCTTTTTCAGCTCCTCCATCATGTAACTCCCGTCCTCTTTGTCCAATCCAACGCTGCTACCCTCATCGCCAAAAATCTCATCACCAACGCCAAGCTCAGACATGATACCATTTCCAGCAACGCAATCTAGTCTGCCATCGTGCCAGATGCCGCGGCGAATACGTTCTGTCCGGCGCGCCTCCTCGATCTTACGAGCTTCCGCCTTGCGCTGAGCCTCGAACTCTTGCTTGGAAGCTTTGCGAAGCGATCGACTGACATTCATGAGAGCTGACCCAACCACTTCGAGAATCTGTTTCAGTTGATCCGGGAGGGAATTGCTAAGGCCGGCTTCACGCACATACATGGTGAGTAAACGGCAAATCGCGAAAGAAGAGGTTCGACTGACCTTTCTGACCGATGACGCCCACGCTCGCGATGTCAACGATGTTGGTAAGGGAATTAAGGAAGGTGAAAATAGGTCTATAACCTGTTTGCTGCGCCAGTGCAGCTACCAATCTGGTATCGGATGTGGTTTTGTTGAGTTCTGCACAATCAATGACCAGGGTTTTCCTATAGACGAATGCGTCATGGACGACCAGAAAAAAGTCAGAGGCCCTGCTTACCGGCGACTTTCTCGCAATACCGCGGACACCAAGTGCGATTTCCCGCTCCCCTGTGGACCATGAACAAATGCAACGGTTACTACAGATTTTGTGAACGACACTTGCAGGGCAAAAGGAAAGAACACATACGTGGAGGGTCGGTTAAATAGCTTCTCAAGGCATTCCTTGCTTCTCCGCGTTCCTTCCATCCACTCAGATCCGTTACCGGGGTATCTAAGGTCGAGGAAGAGAGAGATAATCGATCGAGAGCTTGTGTCCGCAGCCACTTGAAGAGTCCGTACTCTTTGAGGGGTTGAGCATTTCAAGATTGGTCAGCAGGTAACTGACGGACCTTTATAATCGAACCAATTCAATATCTTCCCTTCGACGGAGAGCGCTCGGATAGGATCGAATATCTGTGCATCGTGGGTCAGCGTAAAGCCAGAATATGCGTTTGGTACTTGCGGTGTAGGTCAAAGTACCGAGCAAGAAGAAGAGGACAGGAAGGACTATTCTGGGGTGACTAGTGAGCCAACTGCGGACAGCGTGGGCTCGGAGAGGTCGCTGGTAGAGTATATGCAGACGAGTAGGATGGTTGTCATTCGGGAGTTGATACCCATGAATGGTGTTGCGTGCAATAGCGGCCGAGCGAACGCGCGCAAAAGAAATATCCGCAGAACGGAAGGTTCCAGCAGAAACGGGTTTCGGAGGAGTTAGATCATGTATGCGGCCGTATGGCTGTCGAATGACTGAGGTGTGATGCCATCAAGACAATAACAGAAATACTTGCGCGAAAAAGCTCGTAGAGTGCCTCTTCTTGTACATCAGGCCCCTCGAACCCGACGTTTACCAGAGTAGAAGGGTACCTGTTCATATCCTAATGGCAGTCATGAGTACGCCTTTCCGTGTCGTGTATACAAGACGGACCTCTAACCACGGTTGACCTTTGACAAGCCAAACATTGCCCCAGTCAAACCCAGCCCAAGAGGGCATGGCATGCTTGTCGGCTTCCGCCTTCAGTTCGTCCTCGATGTCTCTCAACGCACTCTTTTTGTCATGGGCGCTGTAGGCAAACTTGACAAAGACACCGCCATCCTTCTGGTAAGGGTGAAGAGAGAGCACCTCGAAACCGTGTTTTTTGACGACGGAAAGGCGAGATCCCAGTTCCTCCAACAGGGACTCTTCGCGGAAGATGCCAATATAATGGCGGACGCTGTGCAAGTGATCAGGACAGAGAATCGGCACGATCTGGGCGTGCATACTCCCATATGCCCAGACGGATGGGAAAGACGGAGTCGACGAAGAGCCAGCCCTCCCAACACACGGCGGCATCCGTTCCAACGGTCCTCCTGGCCAACCGCCGGGCGACGAGACCGACGACCGACGACATGCGCATCCGCCACCGCGACTTTGGCCGAGCATACCCACACTGACGTAATCGAGGGAAAATCTTTCCTTTTCGAATCTCCTCCCTGGCCAAAGCCAAATTGTTTTTACAACCCCCGTGTTTCGAAGTGAGGCCTCGTTCTCCACCACCACCACCACCCGTCGTCGTCGTCGTCGTCCGCGTCCGTCTCGCCTTCCCGCTCATCGTCCGAGACAGCGATGAGCACATATACCCATCAGAACCACGCTCCTCCCCTCGCACGCTCCAACTCGTTCTTCGGCGCGATCAAAAATATCGTCACTGCACCCTTCGCTTGGTTCGCGGGTTCAGAGGATGAGTTCCAGGACGCGAAAGGAAAGCGTAGGAGACTCCAGGCTGTACCAGAGGACATGCACATGGAGGATGAGACTCTTCCGAGCAGGGCCAAGAGAATGAGGGTCAGCTCCCCTGACAGAGACACCCGACCGTACCTCGATCCCCCTAGATCGGCTTTCGCCCAAGCGCGGCGTACTTCAGATCGCTCTACTTCCGCCGCTGTCCGCGACAGCACAAGGTCTCCGCGGAAAGCCCTACATCTTCCGTCGACCTCGAATCAGTCGTCACGTAACCGACGCACCGTATCCCCTCTTCCCAGTGGTCCCCATCTCAAACCTGAGGGGGTGATGCGCACGATGTCCCTCGATCCACCTTCTCGTTCAAGTTTTTCGTCTCGCCTACAGGCCGCCCCTACGATTTCAGATTTCCAGTCGGAGCCAAATCACCCAGGGGATTCCTTGCCCACCAGTCGGGACCTATCCCTGTCACCGCGACGTTTTCAAGTTCGTTCGTCGCTCACTCCTCAGCCTTCCGGTACTGGCTTTGGTCCTGTCGTCCCGCCACGTCGGGAGCGTGGTCCAGATGAACCCCCTCCTCTCACCGCTCTGATGTCGAATCCCATGTTCGTAAAGCCTCCACCTGGTGTCCAGAAGCAGGGTGCTGCTGAACCCCAGACGCAGCTAACTCTAGGAACCCTAATTGACTCTCAGCGCAGCGTACGTCCTACAATAGTATAACAGAAGGACGAGCCACTCACCCAGACCCTTTTAGGCACGCCCGCCAGCTCGTCAAAGCTCCATCTTGTTCGGCACAGGGTCCATGACAGACGTTTCTGCGCGTACGTTTACTATGTAACCAGGTCATTTCTCACGACCTGACTTGGATTTAGTAGGACACCCCTGGCCGGTCAACAGAGCTGAAATAGCTTTACACGAGCTAGAGGTATACAAGACCCCGCTACTTCCTACACGGTTAAAAGGCGCTACAGCAGTCCCGGATATGTTCCTGCATAAAGAAAAGAAACATATCACGCTAATGACCGACGACAGACCTGTCAAACCTCGACTCGGAACAAAGGGCAAAGGGAAAGAGAAGGGAAAAGGGAAAAGGAAGGAGAAGGAAAGGGAGACGATGAATGGAACGAAACCGTATGCAGGAGAGGGTGGTGTGAAGAAGTGGCTGGCAAGGCGCAAGCAGGAGGAAGAGGAAGCAAAAGAGAAGGAGAGAGCAGAGGCGATGGAAGATGAAAGAGCAGAGGCAGAGAACAGACGCAAGGAGGCGGAAGCAGAGAAGAAAAAACGTGAGGAAGAGCTGAAAATTACTACCACCCACCAGGCCCCTGTCTTTGAGCCGAGGGTGTCTCGTGAAGGTCCCTCGAGTTCTTCATTGCGAGTGGGTCGCATACGGACTGGTCGAAATCACCTCGAGCGTCCAGTGTCACGACGTGCCAAGTTCTCTGCAGCCTTTGATGACGAAGACGAAGATATGGAAGAGTCTCGCTTGGCGGAGCGGAAGGCGCTTGAGGAAGCAGCCAAGCAAGCACCAGCTTTTGAGCTCCCTCCGGGATTTACTTTCTCCAAAGAGGTGAGCCGTAATGTCAGCGAAGTGTGTATCTTGCTTACGCCCCGTAGACAACCATCGCGCATGACCTGGCGAACGCAAAGGAACCTCCGATTACTTCCCTTCCGTTCTCGCTCACTACGGCTACAGCAACACTAGCGCCGGTTTCAGCGCCTCCTGTGACTCAAGCGGAAAAGGCCACCCCAACCCCCGTCCTAGTGACTCCGGCTCCGACCCCGCCTAAGATATCGCTCATACCCCCTACTCCTGAGGCTGTGAAAGTTGCTTCAGAGGCACCAAGTGTTCCGGCGGTAGCAGAATCGGTATCTAGTGCTGCACCGATGTCCTCTGGGATTCCGAATTTCTTTGCCAATTCCTCTGTCTTCTCCAAGCCAGCATCCACTACGACCCCATTCCTCACTGTTCCTACAGCGGAACAATCAAAGCCCATCGAGGCTTCGGAACCAAAGACCACTGATGTAGCTCCGTCGCTGTTTGGCGCACCGTCACAACTCTTATCCGCGTTCCCTAAACCACCTCCCGACTCCGCACCCCCCTCTTCTAGCTTTGGAGTAGCTTCTATGCTATCGAAGGAAGCAGAAAAGCCAGCGAATATTACGGCATCCTTGGTCCCACCCTCCGCATTTGCGTTGCCCTCCAAACCAGCGGAATCTGTTCCGGCCTCTACCCCCAGTCTACCGCCTGAGCAGCCACCGGCAGCAGAACCTGTAAAACCTGCTGACCCTTCGAATGGTGCTTCTTTCACATTTGATGTACCACCCCCAGCCCTGTCCCCAGCTCCGGGCCTAATCTCAACTCCCACTCCATCTACCGCCAATGTCGAACCGCCGAAGAGTGTCTTCACGTTTGGTCAGCCACCACCCGCTACCACATTGACATCAGCTCCTGTTCCAGTAATAGCACCACCCACACCCGATACATCCAAATCGTTGTTCAGTACTGCACCACCTACGACCACTTTCTCATTTGAACAGCGCCCCAGTACTGCTTCTACTAGTGGAAAACCCGTGACAAGTCCGTTTTCCTTTGAAGCGACCTCTGCGCCGGAGAAGAAAACAACGACGGGTTTTACCTTCAACACTTCCACCGCCTCAACGGCAGCTCCTGCAGCCTCAGCTCCGTTCACCTTTGGTGCTACTCCCAGTGGGACGACAGCGGCAGACATCTCCAGTAAACCCTTTTCGTTTGGGTCAACTACGTCTACTCGACCTGTCACGCCTCCAAAGGCTGTGCAAGAGGTGACGATGGATGAGAGCCCGGTGAGGGATATGGTACTCAACGGTGGTGGCAAAGCACCGGAAAGACCAACACTCAATTTCTCATTCACTCCGCCGAGCGGATCAGCATTGTTTGCCCAGAGTCCAGCTACGACTGCGGCTCCCTTTAGTTTTGGTGCCTCTGGTGCAACTGTCAATCCGTTTGAGGAGAAAAAAGAGACCAAACCAACGGTTTCCTTTGGTAGTTTCGGGCAGACATCTTCCACTGGATTTTCATTCGGTCAGAAGCCACCAGAAAGTCCGGCAACGACTTCGGCTCCGTCTGCTCCATTCCAATTTGCACAGCCATCTCCAAGTGTTGCACCCGTATCACCATTCACGTTTGGTGCAGGACCTGCCTCTGCGACTCCATTTGGCCAACCTTCGGTGGCTTCCGCGCCGTCGAGTCCTTCGTTTAATCGGCCGTCGTTCACCTTTGGAACGCCGGCCACGACACAGCCAACGGCCGCTCCATTCGCGTTCGGGACAGGAAGTCAACCTGCTTCTCCTGCTGCCGGCAGCACAACCCTTCCGTCTGGAACAACGGGAAGCACACCATTTACATTTGGCGCTGGGGCAAATGCGGTAGCCCCGCCTGCTGTTAGTTTTGGTGCGACGGCTCCTGCCGCCGCGCAAGCAGGAGGATCATTGTTTACGATGGGATCTGCGCCACCACTCGCGGAAGGGGCGGGCGGTAGACGAATAAAAGGGCTCCCGCGCCGCGGGACGAGACGGTGATGGCGGTTATGAACTGGTGTGGTGGCCGGTGGTTGAACGCGAAATAACGTCTCCATGCTTCTTTTTCTTCTTCTTCTGAAAGCGGACGAGTGTTCCTTCTATCATTGCTGCGTTACCCCCTCGCCTGCGCTGATGTTAAGCATTGCTTTCGTAGGATCCGACCCCCATTCATCTCATCGGGATTTACTATCTCTAGACTTTCACTTTGGGAATCTTGTGATTGTTGGCGTTGTACATCACATGGCTGACGGCCGCTGTTCACTCGCACTTTTGATTTCTCTCCCAAGTTACGCTGCAATCCGTTGGCATACGTCTAGTGCTACCATGGTACTCACAGGCTCAAGGCCTCGTAGAGTTGCATAATTTGCCTCACCCACATTATCCTCGTGATACACTACCTTGTTGTGTTTTTTGTCGATGTTTTCTCGGTAGATACGTTTCTAATCTGCATGCTTTGCTGTGTCTTGTCTGCAATACATTCCCCTGTCGCCAGATCCCGTGCGACGCGCCTGACAGGACACCACACTACCGACAGAGCCCAGCGCGTAGCCCGCCGTGCATCATGCCTCGCGAAATTGTGACGGTCCAACTCGGACAATGTGGAAACCAAAGTGTGCCCTCCTTTATGCTCCTCCCTCGTCCGAATCTGACTCGGTCGTGTCCGTCTTCCTCACGACCTCTGCCACAATAATACACACGCGAAACGGACTGGTGATATCAAGTGGGCGCCGTGTACTGGCAGCGACTCTGT
>JBBPTR010000302.1:0-17068 GCA_038094255.1 Porphyrellus aff. niger
TCACCGATGGCGACCCTCTTACGAGTGTCAATTTCACTCGGCCGGCTTTCCAGCATGTCAGCCTCAACGAGCCTGAGCAAACGGTATTTCGGTTTCTCATCTCCACGAAGGACGCGGGGTTCACCTTGTTGGAATTCGTAGATAGCAAACGGTGTGCGGTCGTACAGCCACCGTATTACATAAGCACGTAGACGTGTTGAACCTACGTACTGTACCATTTACAAACGAGTCACCACTAGAGTATTCCTCAGTGAAGTTCTCGTATCACTGAGACTCCAACTCCAACACACCTTATCGTTTTTAGTGGAAGCTCAGGGTCAAGGAAGGGAGTGACAATGTTTTCCTGCTCAGCATTGGCGCTTATCCCAATACTGGAGTGCTGGAAGACTGTGTCATCACTTCTATTGACCCTGGCCATGAGAAAGAGTGGCACGCCACCTACAGAGAATTTAACAGAGCATACACGTGAGCGTTGCTTTGTGTAGTGAATCCGTGTTCCCATAATGCCGTGTATCCAGCATCGAGCCGGCCGACGACCAGGACAAGGGATGGACAGTTCCTCAAGATTCCTCGAACCGTCCGGCGGTTGGTATTCCTCTTTTTCTGACATGATAGTCTTTGAATTCGTGTCACAGATCGAGATCAGACCGATCATATCCACTGCATCTATCCTGCCACAGTTCTTACCTTTTCAGTTGTTCAGGTTTGAGCGAGTCCCCGAGTAAATATGAGGACTGTATGTTGAATCAGTTTCGAATCGTGTAGCTGTAGTTGTACCTGGCTACCTTGTATGCTGCGTTTCAAGGAAATGTGGAATTCGAGTTTGGGGTTGACACGTACGTGCAGTGTAATTATGGTGTAGTCCGACCCAGTAAGTTATTATCAAACACCTGTGGACTGTAATGTTGGCAGTGCAGGTGATGACTCAAAGTATGAGTGACCAAGATGCATGACTGATGGGTTGCATCATGAACGAGACTGTCACAGTTTTAGCTTCCCTGTCAGGCTCTGTCAGACTATCAGATCTAGCATGCATGCATACCATGCCAGTGCTAATGCTGATCAAGTACCTTGTGAGATTGTCAGGACCTCACCCAAAGGCTCTCTCAAAGTGAGGAGTTACTAAGGATGATGAATGAATTAACCAAGACTAAAGAATATGTACATGGAGGAGACTCTTATATATACTCTTATACAAGGCAATGATGTCATAGTCTAGACCAGGCTGAAATATCATAGAAGGTGATAGAACAAGGGAGAAGAGAAGAGAAAGAAATGAAATGTTCCTAACATTACCCCCTTTTCAAGGACTTAATCTCCTGAGCAAGTTACAGAATTCAAGGAAATCATGAGAGGACAGAATGGTCATTGTGACAGGTGAAAGAGATTCATGATGACAGGTAGGACAGGAACAAGAAGGGTCGGGTTCTAAGGCATTATAGTTGTTATGCAGATGCAAGCTTCATAACCAGGGAATCTTTGAGGGTGATACTCACAAAGAGACCAATGACCTCAAAGGGATGATCAAGGACTAAGAGGACTGAGAGAGAAGCAGAGCTTCAACTGAGGCAAGCTAGGCTTGGTCACAAGAACTGACATGTATTGCGCAGATCAAGTGTGAGGTCTACTGTACAAGGCAGCAGGGTATAAGTACGAGTGTAACTACCGTACTAGGAACAATGGTAACCAGGAACACTGGATTGTTGCAAGAGAAATGATCAGGAGGGGCTGTCCATGATGAAAGTGAAATATATATCAAGGAGGTGGGCATGTGGCTAGGAACGATTACCTAGCGGTGGCTGTAGAGAAGAGCAGAAAAGGAACACCACTTAGGGAAGAAAGAGACTGACCACATGGTCAGGAATGACACCTTGTGACCACTAGAGCGAAGAGCGGAAGTTGAATGTCACTAATGGAAAACAAGGGAAACAAGAGTAAGGCATGGTCAAAGAATCAAAAAGAAGAGAAATGATTGATCATATTGAAATATCCCTGGTAGCACTCTAGTGTTGCAAGGGATGGAGAAGAAAAGGATGTAATGGTGAAGAAATAAAATTGTAACAATAGTGAAGATGGATGCAGGTGACTGGGTGAGGAGTGGTAGGATGAAGATGATGGAATTAAGTGACAAGATCCTGAGCAAGTGGTAATTGGTTATGAGGAATCCACTTATTTTCTTCATCTAGGAAAGATTTCCAGTGGAACAGATATTCCACTCAATTTTGCCTTTTGTGTGATGCAAGAACTTCATTGACTTCCTGTTCTTCTTGACCATGAATCAAGTCTGGGGGAGGAGGAGAAGGAGGAGGAGGAGAAGGAGGAGGAGCAGTTTGTGAAGAGAAAGACCCTGGCATGTAAGGATGAAGAAGGTATTCATGGAAGACTGGATTGTTATGCTAATGCGATGGCTAACGACAACCTCAAGAAACTAACCTCCTTGTTCGTGCACAGGTGATACTCACAAAGAGACGCAGCGACCGTGAGACAAGGGAACACGGTGATAGATCGTATAATGCAGATGGGCTCCACTCGAGATGAGACTCCGAAGTATCTGGGTAAGGGATCAAGGAGAAGCAAAGGTTCAAGGAGCAGAAGGGTCTTGCCTAAAGCACGAAGCTTTCCCAAGGTGGTCATATAGTCACCACATAAGATTGCATAGAACTAACTCAAGGTTACAGGGTACGAAATGGGTGCTATAAATACTATGTAGGATTGGAGTACAAAGCGTGTGAGAGAACACTTTAGAAGTGTTATGCTGACGCAAGTCTAGCGACCAAGTGGTCTTTGTGGGTGATACTCATGAAGAGACCAACAACCACAAGGGAGATCAAGGACTGAGGATGCGTCAGACGGACGCAGACTAAGGGAATTGAGGGATAGACTGAAGTCTAGACTAAGGGACTAAGGACAAGCGGAGGCTTGGTCACAAGAGCTAGCGTGTATTGCGCAGATCAAGTGTAAGGTTTATGGTACATGCAGCGAGGTTTATATAGTCGAGTAACTACTAAACCGGGAACAATGGACGATGGGGAAACTAGACCGTTGTGAGAGAAACAGTCAGGAGGGATGCTGTCCATGTGAAGATGAAATGCATGTCAAATAGTGACCATATGGTCAGGAACGATTACCCTGCGATGGCAGTAATGAAGATCGGAAATAGAACATCGCTAAGGGAAGAAGCAGACATGAATGTTACCTCATGACGACTGGAGAGAAGAGCGGAAAAGAACATCACTAGGGAAGGTCAAGAAAGACAACGGTGAATGGGGAATGGAGGAGAATGAGAATAGAGCAATATACGTGATATTGGAAAAGTCCTGGGAGGACTTCTACGTCGCAAGGGATGAGGAGTAGTACAAGGTTTGGAAAGAGGGAGAAAATTGTAATGTTACCCCCATTGTACTTTCGAAGCCCAGTTTCGAAACTAATCTGCCACATAGTCATACCCATCAGGGTCAGTGCGAGGTTGCAATGGACAGTTGTCATAGATATGACCAGGGTCGTCGCATTCTGCACATCTTCGTCGAGGGCAGCAATGAGGGGTATGGCCCCAGTGGCGGCAGTAAGAGCATTGGATGGTAAGGCATTGCTGGGCCCGATGACCTGGTTGTGGGTCATCGCAGATGGGGCAACGAAAGGATAAACAGTCCTCCTGATAGTGTCCTTCTCCATGGCATGCATGACAGAACTGGTCTAAGGCGGGTGGACTGTGTGGTGTGGCGTTGGGAAGGACGGGTGTAGGGGAGTCAATGATTGTTTGACCATCAACAATCGCAGTGTAGGACTGAAACCAATCGATGCTGGGGATATGCAGCATGGGAGAGGATGGTTGTGTAAGCGGAGGAGATGGTTCGGGAGGCCGAAAGGGAGGAACGGGGAGTGGTCTCAAAGAGTCCTCTTCAGGAAGTCGAGCAATGTAATGCTCTTGTTGATCCTGATTCATAGAGAGATAAATTCATCAAAATACAGGGATGATATCCTCAGGGAGGAGTTGGTTAACGAGAGAGGCAAAACCGGCGACATAGATGGCATGGAGGGTTTGATAAACGACATTGTGGGCAGATGTGTGGAGTGGGGCAGTGAAGGCAGTCGGGAGGTCATCTGGAATGGAGAGGTTGTGGTAACGAAGGAGTGACAAAGAGAAATGGAAAATTTGTATGAGGTGGGGGAGTAAAAGGTTGTTATTGAAATCAGGGAGACGTTCGATGAGAAAGGTAAGGTGGGGGTCTGAGAGGACATAGACAAACAATTGAAGGGCAAAAGTGAAGGGTAGAAACAGAGGGTAAACCCTTCATCCTAAAATGGGAGAGGGGGAACATAAGGTTAGCAGAGTAATGGACATTTTAGTTTTTGAAGTGTAGATAGTAGGCAAAGATTAGTAACGCAAACACAGGAAAACAAAGGATGAACAAGATAATGCAGGTGATAATAAGTTCGATGGGGTTGTAAGAAATATCTCCGGGGTAAATTCTGGCAATGGGCATACAGATACGTACCAGTTAGTTGTTCAATCGATGAGATACTCATGAAGAGATCGTCGAGTTGATAGAACAATTAATACTTGTCGTGGTAGCGACAGTAATCAAGCTTGCAAAAATACCAGTGGATCTAGGAGTTGTTACGCAGACGCACGTCTAGTAACCAAGAGGCCTTCGTGGGTGATACTCACGAAGAGACCAACAACCACTAAGGAGATCAAGGACTAAGGACACGACAACAGTCGTGGACTAGAGATTCTGAGAGATAGGCCGAAGCCTAGACTAGAGATTCTGAGGGAGAAGTGGAGAGCTTCGACTGAAGGTTCTAGAGGAGAAGCGAGAAGCTTCGACTAAGGATTCTGGAGACAAGCGGGAGCTTGGTCACAAGAGCTAGCGTAGATTGTGAAGATCAAGTGTAAAGATTACGATACATGACAGCGAGGTTTATATAGCGAAGTGGCTACCAAACCGAGAACAATGGGAATCGGGGACACTAGACCGTTGTGAGAGAAACGGTCAGGAGAGACGCTGTCCATGTGGAGATGAAACATGTATCAAAAGAGTGACCATATGGTCAGGAACAGTTACCATGCGGTGGTGATAGAGAAGAGTGGAAATAGAACACCGCTATGGGAAGAGAAGAGGTTGACCATGCGGTCAGGAACATTACCTTGTGACGGCTGGAGCGAAGAGCGGAAGGAGAACGTCACTAGGGAAGATCAAGAAAGACAACGGTGAATGGAGAATGGAGAAAGAGAAGAATGGAGCATTGAACGTCGTATTGGAATAACCCTGGGAGGATCTCTACGTCGCAAGGAACAAGAAGTAGTACGAGATTGGGAACAAGGGAGAAAATTGTAACAGGAGTGAGGGATTGCTTGGGATGTAGGGGAAGGTGAAGGCTTAGATTTCTTAGGTTTGGGGTGAGAAGTTGGTGGTGGTTGTTTCGAAGAAGGTGCTAACAGAGAATGCCAGCGGGGAACAAAGACGGGGGCATTGGGGTTGAGGGTGGAATGAGGTAAAGTCATGGTTCTTAAGGTATTAAAGGGTGTGGGTGTCTTTATACTCTTTGAGAATAAGGGGGGCATGTCAGAGATTAAGTTCGGGTTCCCAGGTGTTTTCTGAGGATGGATAGCCCTTCCATGTGGTCAGGTACCGTTGTCGCGTTCCCATGCCTTTATGAGAGATGATCCGATCAACCTCGTATTCTTCTTCGGAGTTAATGAGGTCTGGAGGTGGTTGAGGGAAGTTTGGGCCGTGAGTTTCCGTTTCTTGGTATGGTGATAGTAAAGATGCGTGAAAGACGTTGTGGATTTTCCAGGACAAGGGAAGTTGTAGTTGGTAGACAAGGGGGGAGAGTACTCAAAGAATTTCGAAAGGTCCATGGCATTTGGGGGCGAGTTTTTGGTGTGGGTAATGGAGGCAGAGATTAGTTGCTTCGAGCCAAACCTTAGATCCAACCTTGAAGGGTTTGAAGTGCCTAGTGGAGTGTTCCATCATGATGCGATGGGTGGTGTCATGGGAAGCGAGGGCTTCTTTTCGCACTTCTTCTAGGGTTGACAGGTGGGTTTCTAGGGCAGGGAGGAAGGTTTTTCCTAAAGGAGGGTATGAACATGGTTTGTATCCGAGGATTAAGGAGAAAGGTGATTTCTTGGTGGAGCTGTGGGGGATGGAATTGTGGTGGAATTCAGTGGTGGTTAGGAGGTCAATCCATTTCTGGGGGTGGTTGGCACAGAAGATTCATAGATAGGTTTTGATTTCTTGGTTAGTAGGTTTGGTTTGGCTGTCGGTCTGAGGATGGTAGGCGGTGGAGAGTTGCACATCATAGTTTAGGAGTCTGGCGAGTTCTAAAGCGAAGGCTGAGGCGAATTGTGGGCCTCTGTCGGAGATGAGGGTATCATGGAGACCAAATCAGCGAAAGACGTTATTGAAAAAGAGGAGGGCAATGCCTGCAGCATCGATGGTTTTGGAACAAGGGACCAGAATCACCCCCTTACTAAGTCCATGGTCTACCACGACCATGAGAGAATCATGACCCTTGGAGATGGGGAGATCCGTGATGAGATCCACAGAGATTTGCTTGAAAGGGAGCATGGTAGCGGAGGGAATAGGAGATAGAGGTGGAACTGTGGGATGAGTGTTAACCTTGTTTTGTTGACAGATGGTGCAGCCTGCGACGAAGTTTCGTACGAAGGAGGATAGGCCAGGCCACCAGAAGTCCCGTTTGATGAGTGCTTGGGTGTGAAACTGACCAGTGTGGCCAGAGGTTGGGGAGGAGTGGATAGCATGGAGAATGGAGGCATGTTCGTCTGGAGGAATATAAAGTCTATTTTTGAAATAGAGACATCCGTTTTCAAAGGACCAGTTGGCTAATGAGGAACATGGGAAGAGAGGTGCGCTATCATGAAGTGCATTGAGGGCTTTGATAACAAGGGGGTCTGAGGGGGAGGACTGTCGAATTTTGTCGACGATGGCAAGGTCAAGGGCGTTGATAACACGAGGGGTAGGACAAATGGCGACATCTGTATTGTCAAGGGAGGTGTCGACAGAGTCTTTTCATGAGAGGGCATCGGCCAGGCCCATCTGGGTTCCAGGAGTGATTTGCTAGAGGATATCGAAATCTTGCATGAAGACAGCCCAGTGTGATTGGCGTCGCGAAAGCTTTCGAGGATCTTTGACATAGGACAAGTTTTTATGATCAGTGATGATGGTGACTGGGTGAGAGGTTCCCAAAAGGTAGGGGCACCATTCGTCAAGAGCAAGGATGACTGCCAGGAGTTCTCTGTCATAGATGTCGTAGTTTCATTCTGCTGGGGCAAAGGTCTTGGAGAAGTAGACACAGGGGTAAAGGTCTCCGTTGGCGTTGGTCTGTAGTAGGATGGCTCCCGCCGTGAGAAGAGAGGCGTCGGTCATGAGGGTGAACAGTTGAGTGACGTCAGGGATTTGAAGTACCGGGGCGGATGAAAAGATGTTTCTGAGGGTGTTGAAGGATTTCTGTTGGAGAGGGGTCCAAGTCCATGGTTCGTCTTTGCGAGTGAGGAGATTGAGAGGGGCGACGATGTTGAAGAAGTTAGGGATGAACTTGCGATAGAAATTGGCGAATCCCAGGAAGAAGCGAATTCCCTTGACCGAAGTGGGCAGTTTCCAGTGTTTGATGGCGGCAAGTTTGATGGGGTCCATCTCTACTTTTCCTTGACTGATGATAAGACTGAGGAATTCCATTCGTTGGGTGTCGAAGGTGCATTTCGAGAGTTTCAAAGAGAGCTGGTGTTCTCGAAGGCGTTGGAGGACAAGACGAGTTCGTTCGTGGTGGAGGGAAGGGTCGTCCTTGGTGTGTATGCCCATGTCATCCATGTAGATGTTCAACCATTTCTGAGCTATGTAGTCGGTGAAGATGTGGTTCATGAAAGCTTGGAACATTGGGGGAGTGTTGTTAAAACCAAAGAACATGACCGTAGGTTCGAAGAGTCCAAGAGGAGTAATGAAGGCGGCCTTCCATTGATCTTCTTCTCACAACTGGATGTTATTATACCCCCATCTTATGTTGAACTTGGTGAACCAAGTAGAGTTCTTCATGTCATCAATAAGTTCAGAGATGATGGGAAGGGGGTAGGCATTTTGAACAGTGTGCGAGTTTAGGTATTGATAGTCTTGACAAGAACGAAGGGTGCCATCCTTCTTGGGGACGAAGAAGAATGGGGATGCCTGAGGGGATTTGGACGGGACAATGCAACCGGTTTTGAGATGTTCTTCGATGAAGGCTTCACAGGCTTTTCATTCAGCGGGGTTCAAGTGATAGATTTTAGCGATCTTTGGGATGAAGGTTGGTTTTAATTCAATGGTGTGGTTATAGGGGCGATGTGGTGGAAGTTTATTATGGATGGCTTTGGTGAAAACGTCAGCATAGTCCTTGTACCATTCCGGGATTTCCTGGATTTCTTTGACCTGTTGTTGTGCAAGTTCCGTGGAGATAGTGACCTTGTTGATGTGACGGGATGTTGGGTCTTGGTCCTTAGGGAGGTACTCATGAAGAGACTCGTCAACCTTAGGATTGTACCACTTTTCCCATCGTTGGGCAATCTTGTGGTCAGGGTTAAGTCCGAGGTACTGAAGAACGTGGTGCAAGAGATGAGAGTTATCAATGACGGGAGTAACCAGAGTGGGAGGTAGGGTGAGGGATGCTGTGGTCCAATCAACATGGGGGTTCCATTTGTGAAGCCATGGCATTCCGAGGATGAGACGAGGTTTTCTGAGACTTAGAACCAGAAGGGACAATGTTTCTGTGTGTGTAGGGAGGATAATCTTGACCTGGGTCGACCATTTGATGGTTCCTTTATGGTTAGGCGTTCCATCAATGTTGTATGCGGTTATAGGTCGAGCCAGTTTGTGAAGGGGGGTTTTGATCTGAGTGAGAAGTCCAATGTCAATGAAGTTGTCAGTAGCTCCGGAGTCGAGGAGTGCGGTGGTGTCGACGATTCGTTCATCATGTTCAAGCTTTAGTGGGAGTTGGATAGTTGATTCATTCACTTTGGCTCGTAATACATGGTGACTAGTGGGGGAAGTAGACGTCGAGGCGACTTCCTTGTTTAAAAATCCTGACTAACAACATGGTTGATTTCGACCGGTTCTTCTTCATAGCAAAGTTTCATGGTTTGAAGGACCTCATCGTCTCCTTTCCCTTGGGTTTTCAGTTCATTGAGGTAGGCTTCGATGGGAGAAAAGGTCTTAGGAGTAGGGGTAGATGCTAGGGGAGTGGCAATGACCGGGGTGGTAGCGGCAGCTGACGTAGTGGCGATGGTTTGAACCGTTCTAAAGATCTGGGGGTGAGGGGAGTTGTTGGAATACTTGGGGCATTGGGCTGCAACGTGTCCTTTGTTTCGGCAGCATAGGCATCGTCCTTCTTTGAAGCAACGAGCTCGTTCTGTGGGGGTAAGTTTCCTGGGTTTGAACATGACTTCGTCAACGTCCATTGCATAGGGATCTTTGGCAGGAGTGGAGCGAGGATTTGAGGATATGGAGGAGATAGGCTTCCCACTGCCATGGGCCTTCATCATCATTTTCTGAGCGTGGAATTTCTTGGCTTTTGTGATCCATCCTTCTAGGGTGGTAGGTTCTGTGTCGACGCTGAGGATTAGTCTAACGATGAACGGGTCGAGTCCAGTGGCAAAGTAGTCAATGATGGTTTCTTCGTTGGTAAGTTGTCCTCGAGTGACTAAGTTCTGGAAGTCAGTGATGTATTCCTGGAATCCGTCTTCGAAAGGTCCTTTTCAGACCTGACGGAGTTCTTTGATTTTATGGCGGGCTTCATCTTTGACATCAAAGGGGTAGAAGGTGGTGGTGAAATCGTCCACCAGCTTGTCGAAGGTTTTCTCTTGGGCATTGATGGAGGGGTTGGCTAGTTTATTGTACCATTTTTCAGAGAATGGGACTCCCCTTCCGTGGTTCAAGCGATTCAAGGTGGTTATCATTTTGGTTTCGTCGGTGGTGTAAATCTTTCTGTTGATGGATAAGTAGGCCTTCATGGCCTTGATCCATCAAGAGGCATCAGCAGGTTCTCCATTGAAGGAGTCAGGGAGGGCAGCTTTTACTTTAGTGACAGAAGTAGACATGGGGGGCAATGTGGTCTTTGAGGGTTGGGGCGTCTGAGTTCTAGGGTGATGGGGTACTAGGGCAAGAGGAGGAGTAGTTGCTCTTGAAGGTGGGTCAATGACTATGGGGGTGGGTCGCGATGTCTCAGTGGACTCCGGGGTCTTAGGTCACAATGGCTCAGTGGACACTGGGGATGACTGTGGGACTTGGGCAGTATGTTGGAAGAGGTGCTGTAGTGCACTAGGGTCTGGGGTTGGGTTCTGAGGTACTGGGGTGGATCTAGAGGAACTTCCAGCAATCCTTCATCTAGAAGGAGGAGCAGGGACTGGGGGTGATGGCTTCTGAGGTACTGGGGTGGACGGGAGGTCTTCCTCGTTGGATTCTGGGACTTTAAATGATCTGGGGGCTATGGTGACTGTAGGGCGGTCCGACACCTAGATAGGTGGGACGTAGGACACACTTGATCTTTTGTTACACTGACGCAAGTCTAGTAACCAAGTGGTCTTCGTGGGTGATACTCACGAAGAGACCAACAACCACAAGGGAGATCAAGGACTGAGGATGCGTCAGATGGATGCAGACTAAGGGGACTGAGAGATAGACCGAAGTCTAGACTAAGGGACTAAGGACAAGCGGAGGCTTGGTCACAAGAGCTAGCGTGTATTGCGCAGATCAAGTGTAAGGTTTATGGTACATGCAGTGAGGTTTATATAGTCGAGTAACTACTAAACCGGGAACAATGGACGATGGGGAAACTAGACCGTTGTGAGAGAAACAGTCAGGAGGGATGCTGTCCATGTGAAGATGAAACACATGTCAAATAGTGACCATATGGTCAGGAACAGTTACCCTGCAATGGTGGTAATGAAGATCGAAAATAGAACATCGCTAAGGGAAGAAGCGGACATGAATGTTACCTCATGACAACTGGAGAGAAGAGCGGAAAAGAACATCACTAGGGAAGGTCAAGAAAGACAATGGTGAATGGGGAATGGAGGAGAACGAGAATAGAGCAATATACGTGATATTGGAAAAGTCCCGGGAGGACTTCTACGTCACAAGGGATGAGGAGTAGTACGAGGTTTGGAAAGAGGGAGAAAATTGTAACAGTTCGCATGTAGGCATTTATGTCAAGGGCATAGGTTTTAGTATCACCCTCCTCATCATCATTGTCTTCCTCACTTGTGATCATCTCTTGGCACATGCAATTGTTTTGGCAGGTAATTGTTACTGTTTTTTTTTGCAAATTAATGTGTGGATTATGTTTTTGCAGCCATTTGTATCCCAGAAATATGGAATGCATGCTTAGTCATGTTATGGCTAAGGACAGCCATTCTGAATGATCCTGAACCCAAAGTTCCAGTGTAGTGAATACATCTATATTTCCTTGTTTGTTCATAGTTCCATCTGTATTATAAACTAGTATGGGTCTAGGTAGTTAATAGGTTTGTAAATTTTCCTCTTTTATAAACCAATCGTCAATTGCAGATCTGGTACATTCTGAGTCTATCAATGTGACAGTTGGAACTGTTGTTTCATCCAGTTTGACTATTGTGACTGTTAATTCTAACAAATTTTTTGATCTTTTTTATTGAATGAATTTTGGTTTTTGTTGAAGTTTGCATAGAGTAATGTGTGCCTCAATATCAGTCATCAATTGTACTTGTCATAGTAGCACTGGTTGGACTTCAGGAAGTCTTTTCAGGTGTATGAAACTTTTTAGGTGATAAAGCACACATGCATTATCTTTTTCTTGGATTACCTGCTTCATCCATGTAACTGACCATGGGTTAACCATGTTTCACCATTCACATGTTTCTTTTTTACTATTTGTGGTTAATGGTATTGTGGTCTCCTTTGGTCATTGTAGGATGGTCATTGGGGGATGCACAGCAGCCTCACTCTGATTTTTCTTGGATGTTATCATGGCACAAATTTCCTTTTCTGATAACAATTCCCCATACATTTTCTGAGCATCTTTGATCCATTGCTCATTGTTGGTTAAGGGGATTGTTTTCATACTTCAGACTTCTACCACATAAGGTAGGTTTTTGGTTAGGGGAGATTTAATCTCATTTGTTTCTTGGACAGGTAGACATGAATATTTATTGCAAGAAACAAACTGGCTAGGACTCATAGTCAACCTATCTACTGTTCTTTTACAAAATCCTTGTTTTTGGCAGTTTCCTTTTCTATTTCTACCAGTTTCTCTCCTGTGGTATACTCCAACTTTCAGCCTTAGAACTCCATGACTCGGATATGATAAGCACAAGGTTTGAAGTGTTCTTGGCAAGCCCAAACCTTACTGCATCTTCAACATTTTTCTTCAGCCCTTGCTTTGTCAATATCCATTGGGGCACCTTGTCCTCCAAAGGTATCTATCTGGTTCAGGTGGATGGATGAAGAGTTGCCCCCTATGGGCTAAGTGTTACAATTCACCCCTGGGACACTAACGGGACAACATTCGACTTATGGCAACCAAGACCAGATGTACAGGACAGAGCATTTTTGCTCTATGAAGAACAATGGAGAGGAGATGACATCACGAGTCTACTCAAGACTGAAGCAGCTGCGCTACACAAGGAAGAGGACGGGCTGCTGGACTATTTCCCCTTGGGATACGGGATCTCCACCAATCCCCCGGAACGTCTCTTACCCGATCCAGATCTCTGGATAGATCCAACTCCGGCACGACGTCGACCACTTTAGAAAGACGTGGGAGTTGTACCTTGGCATAGGTGCCTTGGCAGACGCCACCATCACTGCAGATGCCACTAATGCTCCACTATTTCATATGCTGAGTTCCAATTCCATTTCATTTCCATCCCTTGCTTCATCAGCAAGTTCCATTTATATTTCTCGCTTCATCAGCTCATTCTATTTATTTCCAATTCCCTATTTAGACAGGACACCCCAGGGATTCCACAGGGATTCCCCTATGCCTACCTTCTACTTATGGACATTTACCTCTCCTAAAGTGTTCTCTTACACGCTTCATACTCCAACCCTACACAGTATTTATAGCGCCCATTTCATACCCTGTAACCTTAAGTTAGTTCTATGCAATCTTACATGGTGACTATATGACCGCCTTTGGAAAGCTTCACGCTTTAGGCGAGACCCCTTTGCTCCTTGTACAAGGAGGTTAGTTTCTTGAGGTTATCGTTAGCCATTGCGTTAGCGTAACACTGAGCCTGCATAGTGGGTGCAGAGTAGTGGGGGATCAGATTGTTGCCTTTGCATCTGGCACTTACATAACCTTGAGGAGATGAAAAGGGGTTACCTTCTCACTTTCAGTTGGCAATCTCCTCTAGGAGGCTTTTAGCCTGGATTAAGGTGTGGGTCCAATCCTCTATACTTTCATTCATGATCATGTGTATTTGAGATCATTCTACAAATTCAATGACCTCATTCTTGACTGCTTGTTGTAAGATGTTAATAAGGATCCTTCCTTGGCCTACAGCAAGCATATTGTATTCAGTTTCAATGAGGGCTTGTTGGAAATGGAGTATAAATTCTTCTACCATCTCCTTTGGTCTTTGTTTCATCATCAGCAGCTCCTGTTCTGCATTGCATCAAAGAGATGCAAAAGCAAACATGATTGCCGGCATCTGTTTAAATTCATTGAAGCTGTAGTTGGCAAGGTTGTGGCTTTCAATGAAAACATTGGCAAATTGGGCTATAGAGTCCTCTTTCATGAATAAGAGAACTAGCATTATTTTCTGCTGGTCATTGGGCTCTTCACAAAAGCCTCCTAAATAGAGGTAGATGGTTTGTCACCAGGAATGAAACTTTGATTTAGTTTTGTTGAAGTTGACAGGCTGGGGAATGAAGGATTTTTTAATTTTGGGAGTAAAGGCTCCTAGCATGGGAATAGATTTTGTGACATGAATTGGAGGGAGTGTAGCTTCAGTTCTTTCTCAAGCCAATTCTGCTTGTCTGCTGGCTTTATATCTGATAAGGGCTGTAGTGACTGCCCTTTCAATTTGTTGCTCAAGACTGATAAGGAAATCAGATCTGGTCAAAGCTGGGGACTTTGGAGCAGGAGTGAAGGATATAGAGAGTGGTCATGTAACTGAGGCAGGAGAGAATGGAGGAAAGTCCAAAATGTTCATTGGGGCTGGTGAGTAAGCTCAAGCCTTTCCCTTGGGATCAGACATTCTGATTGGGAAATCAGAGATGGTAGTGGAGGAAGTGGTGGGTGACAAAGGGTCACTGGGAAACATTGGAGAGGATGGAGACAAAATTGTTGGTGACTAGGCTTTTGTTGAGCACTTTTGCCTATGTTTAGGAGAGTTCAGAGATGTGGATAGTAGAAGTGGATGGGGTAGGTGTCAGGTTGGTGGAGGACATTTTTTGGATAGAGTTTGGGAGTTCCCAACCCTGAGTGATATCGTCATCAGAGTAAGTGAGTTGTTTGACTTGACATCAGTTAGGAGGTGGACAGAAGAGTATATATGAAATCTTGATACAACACCTGGAGCCAAGGGCTTAAACAAGTAAGGGGTAGAGTTGGATGGAGGAACCAGAAATGCCTGGCTATGGCATCTTGATACATCAAGTGAAACAATGTGACAATACCTGTAGTCATGCGAACAGGGAACATTATCAATGCATTCTATGTAGCAGCCTCATGCTCTGCTAATATGCCCTTAGTGCATTATGGGAAGACCAACTTTATTCTTATTTGTTACAGTGAAAAACCATATGTGCAGCAGTGGGCACAGTTATTTCCCTCCATTGAAGCTTCAGTGAAAGGATCTCCTTTAACCTTAGAATCCAGGTACAAGGATAACAGATAAAAAGTCTATTTGTCCAAGGCAAAGATAAAGAGGAAGGGAAGAGATGGAGAGAGTTGTTACAAAGTGCATAATGAGGATGGAAGGGGGGTGTGAGTATGAAGTGTAGGCATGAAGAATAGTCTTGGTTATATGTCAGGACCTCACCCAAAGGCTCTCTCAAAGTGAGGAGTTACTAAGGATGATGAATGAATTAACCAAGACTAAATAATATGTGCATGGAGGAGACTCTTATATATACTCTTACACAAGGCAATGATGTCAATATGATGTCATAATCTAGACCAGGCTGGAATATCATAGAAGGTGATAGAACAAGGGAGAAGAGAAGAGAATGAAATGAAACATTCCTAACAGAGATAGCACTGGAGTGGGTATTTTCCAAAATGGCAATGGTTTCCGAGTTGCCTCGTGTCACAGCCACCTCGGCCTTCTCTCACTCGGCGCAAACGCATATACCATAAAATTGCGTCGCGTCGTCGGCATCTCGCTTACTTGCGCTCACTTGCTCGAGCATACCCGTACCGGGACGACAACGGGTTACTGGTATGACGTGGTTGTAACCACCATCCTTAAACGAGCGCGAACGCTCGCTCATCGCCGCCTACGACAACGGCACGGTAACACCACTAGCACCACATCGACGACGAAGACGACAACAACGTGGCAACACGGTGACCACTACCACCACCACTACGATGAAATATAGCAGTACCCCCCTTGACTAACGGATACGCGGTAATTAAGCGCTTTTCCGAAGACTGCATACTATGCAGTGTTTGTTACCCGCTTGGCTCGCTGTACTGCAACACGCTTCCTGCCAACTTGAACGCTAGGACGTACATTCACTCCCTGGAACGTCGGCGCATAACACTGTTCCAGGTTTGATGATGATGTCGAGTCCGTCCGCGTCGGGTCACTCCTTGACGGTGGACAATCAGAGCGGCGAGCTGATGCTCATTTATCTGAGACCCAATGTGAGTTTTCACGACAGAACTCTGTCGAACGCTGGATGACGATCTGTATCGTAGAGCATCGAGGGACCTGAGACCTCCAGAGGGGTGACGTTTATGGGTGTCGGTGACTAGCGCATGGCGGGAGAGAACTCGTGGAGGTCCACCACTATATTCGTTGGACTGGTCGGTCTCTTCTCTCTTGGCCATACCACTCGTCTGTTTCTCGCACATTCTCCTCACACCTATTTATTGCGTGTATGCATTACAACTACGTCCGCTTACACCAAGTTTACACGAACGCGAGACCGGAAGATGTGATTTTTAACCTCCTATTTTAAGACCGATCTCCAATGCCATGAGAGAACAGATGACCTACACGAGGGATGGTGAACACGGGTCTGAGGGTATGGCGAAGTCGAGTGTCGTATCACAACGCTGACCGGAGAAGCCTGTGCAAGGCTATCGACTCGGACGATGCCACCCAAGTTCTAACAGTTTCAGCCTGACATTTACGCTGATCCGAGGACTCCACTGTCAAGCCAGAGACCTGTACTCACCACCTCTACGCCCGATGCCTTCTCGAGTTCTGCAGTGCACAGCATTGGGCCGTAACTGGCAGAATCAACGTTGGTTTCTCTGGCTCGGCCATAAAACCACGGTAACAAAATAACTCAACGCGTGTGCTTCCTCGAGCTAGCGATGACGCTGCATGTTGGCGGTATCTATCGGCTCAACCGCATCGTTCACATGCATAGGGTGATCGCCGCGGGAACACATGGACTGCACCCCCTGATTATCTGTCACACTTTCTGATATGTCACAGACACTCCACTTGGATCAAGCCCATCAGTCCGATGGAGTGGGACTGCCGCAGTCGTAGAATGCCCTTCGCACCTATTTGAAGTTTACGTTAGGTGCCCCACCTGCGGCTGGAGACGAGATATGACGGTGTCGAAAGTAGGTGAAGTACATCACTCTGATGGGGCATAGCTGTGCCAGGAATAATCGCGCTCATGAAAGATATTTCATCTGAAGAAGCTGATCTTGTGCCATTCGGGACGAATCAAAATGTATATGAGCTGTCAACTGAACCCTCCACCCAGCTGCCCATTCACCCATGCCAAAGCTCGCCCCGGGACATGCCACCCAATCCACCCACCGTCCAATTGTATGGGTATACATACGGTCCACTATACTTTGCCACGCTCATGTCAACTGGCCTTTACGGCGTCACATGTACGCAAAC
>JBBPTR010000305.1:0-16982 GCA_038094255.1 Porphyrellus aff. niger
TCTATAAATTGTAAGACTGAATTCAGGAGATTTTGGATAGATTATTAGTTGTGAAGTGTTAGAGATTGATGTAAAGCATACCTATGATGGTGTATGTGGTGTTTAAATCAAGGGATAGCCATAAAAATACTAATATACTGGTCAATATCAAAAGGTACAAACCTATTGCAATGGTATTGGTATTTTTCAAATAGATATGTCTTCACAGCCACTTGACCAAATCAGATGACACAGGGGTTCATTTGTAGCCAATGGTGTGTACTTTGTTTGATCTCACCAAAGCTAAGTAAAATTCCTACAGGTACTTGTGGTGTGCTTCACACATCACATTAGGGTTACACATTGCAACAGTTTTGGAGTGCACTGTATGGTGCTGCAGACAAGGAGTGTTAATACTAGCATAGTGACAATTTAGAGCTTGTCACTATTCTCAGATATGCAAGTGCTATAGGTGATCTCATGCCTTTGTATTTTGTACTCAAGGATGGACCATTTCCTGATATGTGGCATCACACATTTGATGGAATGGGAGGGTAAGTTGTCTTCCATGTTCATGAGTGCTTTCTCATTTCACTTTTTAGTCTGGAAACTTCATTCATGGGTATTACAATTTAGCCTTGGCCCCAGGCTGGTATTGACTACATATGGTTTTGGTATTTATTATGCCTCCCCTTGCCTTTATCATCTTCTACACATGTATTTTAGCCATCTTTGACATTTCTCAACTTCTATCTTGCCTCATTGTATTGTTATTCTCTTCAAAAGCTTCTAAAGTCCTTTGGTGGTGTTGTATAAAATAATGTTCTTCTTAGAAAATCCCTAAATATTTCATGCTGGGAAGCAGATTGTCTTCAAAAATGAAGATATACTGCTTACTACCAAACCGCTCCTCAATCTCAGTAAGGATTCAAACTCAATTCCAACCTGCATCTCAAGAAACCTCCTTTAAACTTGACTATTCCATATATCCTCTTGTCCTATTATGGATTTGCTACCTTTTTCTGTATATACTCTCTTCCATCTAATACAATGTTGTTCATCCTGGTATTATCTGACCAAATGACCCTTTTCCAGTCCTTCAAAGTCTATTTTATGGCTTGAAAGCAACAACCAGTCTCTACTTTCTATTCTTGATGGGTAAAATTGAATTTGCATTTCAAGTACTATTTTCAGGGATGCAGCCTTTAGTACATCATGAATTGTTTTTGGACAGACAGCAGAGAAGATGGTAGGATTGATGAGAAGGGCAGCCTGGACAGAATTGTCACACTTTCCAGTAGTACTACTAGAGACTATTTTCCTTTTATTAGAACAAGAAAGCTTGAAAAGGTATCCCAGCTTGATATTCTCATTGTTTCAATGGGTCTCCTTGTTCACCCTGGCCATAGTGGACTTCCGGAGCCAGTTATGGAGGTGGTTTGGTAAGTAGCAAGGCCAATTTCAAAGAAAATAAAATTATGAGCTTAGTAAAGATGAAAATGAGTTTATGACATGGTTAAGTAACCTGTGGTGTGACCTCTGCTATTTATATTGCTCAATATTATGTAATTTACATATGTAAGCAGGTTTAAAGCATAATATCCCTCAAATGTTCATGTTATCTAGTAAATAATGGTTACCAGCATTATGGTCAAATAAGTGTCCCAATGACACATCATTTTGAAATGATCATATCTCAATGCCATGGTAACCAAATTACATGATGAGATACTTATCATCTAGACAATGGTTAGGGCTATTATTGACCCTGTAAGAGTTCAAGCTGACTCCTTTTGGTTCTTTTACAACTAACAAGTCTTTCCAAAATGACTGAACATTAGGACACTTTTTTGAGCCACTGTATGTGTTATGCTAATGCAGTGGATAGTGATAACTCTCAGAAGCTAACCTCCTATGTTTTGGGGGCTTGAGGGTGATGCTCACAAAGAGACCAACAACCTCTACAACTAAGCACAAAGAGGACATATAGGATCTAGGTGATCACCTGATGAAGGGACTCTAGCCTTTCTATGGGTCGATGATAAGAAGGGGTTCCATGTATTTGTATAAGGGATTGGGAACAGGTACAAAGAGATAGTCAATGAAGGGTCTTGCTTGATAGCTAAGGGCTTTCAAGAGCAGTCACTAGTCACCATGTAAGATTACATAGAACTAACTTAGAGTTTACAGGATATGTATAGGTGTCTTTATATATGTATGGGTAGAGGGGTCACAAGGTATGTAAGAGAATACCTTAGGAGAGTTAGATGTCCATATAAAGATAGATAAGAAGAACATAGGCTCTCATGTCCCAATTGAGTCTGATGGAGTTCTAGAATTGAAAGGAGAGATCCATCAGGTTGAGCTATGAGAAAGGAATATCCCATAGGGAAATAATCCAGTAAACCATCCATCTCCTTGTGTTCATTGGTGGCTTCATGTTCCATTTGGTCCATATTACAATTCACCCTTGGCCAGCCAGCAATGATGATCTAAACATTGTGTATATGTGGATACCCTGTTACTCTCTTAAGGATGATGACTGGTCTTATTCTTCCAAACTCTCAATAGATGAATGACAGGAGATAGAGGCTATGGATCAACTGGAATGCAAGGCAGCCGATGAATACAAGGAGACAGATGGGCTACTGGGTTACTATTCCATGGGGTACTCCTTAGAGGGTGACCCCATATTCCCAGTTCCTGTTCTAGGTGCAACCCAACCAGGACATGGGAATAGTACCTTGGCAAGCACCACCATCAAATGCCACTGATGCACCACCATTACTGCAGATGCCACTGATGCTCCACTATTTCAAATGCTGAGTTTCATTCTGTTTAACTTCCATTCTATGCTTCATCAGTAGTTCTATTTATATCTCTATTCCTCACTCAGATGGGACTTCTCTGGGATTCCCCTGGGATTTCCCTATATTCTCTTTCTTCTTATGGATACTCAACCATCCTAGGGTATTCTCTTATATGTATATCTCATAACCCCTCCATTCATATGTATATAAACAGCGCCTGTACATTAGGTTTTGCTAAGTTAATTTTACACAATCTTATGTGGTGACTAGCAACTGCTCTTGGAAGCCTTTGGCTATTGAGTGAGACCCTCAGTCAACTATCTCTTCTGTTCCCAATCCCTTACCTAGATACATGGAACCCCTTTCAATTGACAACCAGCAGAGAGGCTAGAGTCCCTTCATCAGGTGATTGCCTATTGGTCCTATACATCCCCTTTGTGCTCCTGTGGTAGAGGTTGTTGGTCTCTTCGTGAGTATCACCCTTGAGTCCACAAGACATAGAAGGTTAGCTTCTGAGAGTTATCGCTATCCACCACATTAGTGTAACAGTCCATAGCCTCTATCTCCCATCGGTCGTCCAGAGTGAGTTGTTTGGCATAAAAGTATTCATTCTCCTTGAGTCCATAATGTGGTGTGTATACTCCCAGTACATTGCAGTTAGCAATGTCAGTTAGCCAGGGTTGAATTGTAATAGTATGTGTGTTTTTGAGTTGTGTGTGACTCATTGATGCTAACTTTCTTGACCAGCTAGTATTCTTGTATCAACTCATATTAACTTGTGGTGTATGCCACTCATTGCACAATCAATTTTGCATTATCTTCCATCATATCTGATACCGTCTACACATATTTAGCAGTGCAGATTTCCCTCAGCCTCTCTCCTTGCCTCCTGTGGATCCAACTGATCTCCTGGCCCTATGTCTTGACTTGACACATTTATTTTAGCACTGCCATCATTCCTATTGCCTTGGTGATGTCCCTAGTCACTATGGACATCCTCTCCATCCATTTGGCAGTCCTAATCACACTCAATAGTACTTCTTGACTCTAGTTCAGCCAAATCACCTCCTGGGTCCTTGGTCTCTACCTAGACTTGGTGTGTTCATTTTATCAACACACTCATCCTGACCATCTCTTTAATCCTGTTTGGCTATGGAAGTCACCTAGTGAAGTCTTTTCACTGCCCTGCTTGTCTAGCTCAACTTGGCCTGCTATAGGTGAGTGAATAGATCCACTACCAGGAACCTTGCAGTTGGATGGAGCACTATGAGTGAGAACAAGCACAGAAAGAGATGTCTTGAGAAACAGGAGTGGATGGCAGGTGAGCAAATTGGCATGATGCAAGACAAAGACCATGGCAGTTGATTCTCTCATACCATGTGCCATTATACCCTACATGCAAGCCTTTACAAAGAGGTTTATTGCACTCATGAACAGATGTCCATTGTTAATAGGGATACCTACCAATTGTTATGCAGATGTGAGTCTAGTAACCAAGGGATCTTTGAGGGTGATACTCATGAAGAGACCAATGACCTCTAAGGGGGATCAAGGACTGAGGAAGCAACTGATGGTTGCTGACCAGGGAGACTAAGGGACAGACCAAAGTCTGAGACTAAGGGACTGAGGGAGAAGCAAAGCTTTGACTGAGGGACTAAGGCAAGCAGGAGCTTGGTCACAAGAGCCATGTAGATTGTGTAGATCAAGTGTAAAGACTACTATACAAGGCAGCAAGATTTATATACCCAGATGGTTACTAAACTGGGAACAAGGGAAGACAGGGAAACTAGACTGTTGTGAGAGAAACAATCATGAGGGGAGCTGTCCATGATGAGGGTGAAACACATGTCAAGAGGTGACCATAAGGTTAGGAACAGTTACCTAGCGACAGCAGTAATGAAGAGTGGAAGTGGAACACTGCTTAGGAAAGTAAAGGAGTGACCATGAGGTCAGGAACGGTACCTTGTGATGGCTGGAGAGAAGAGTGGAAATGAACATCACTAAGGAGAATCAATAGGGACAATGGTGAGTACTGGACTCAGAAGAAGAAAGAAAGAACAAGGTAAGTTGTATTGATAGAGTCTGGGAAGGATCTCTACATCACATAGGATAGAAATGGAGTGATGAATGAGGAAAATTGTAACATTACCCCCATTGTACCTTTGAAGCCCAGTCTCGAAATTAATCTCTAATGTCATTGAAGTCCTCCTAATCAATGCGGGAACATCAAGGACAATCAGAAAAGATATGTCCATGCTCGTTGCAGTCTGTGCACCGGCAACGAGGGTAAAAGTGAGGGGTATGTCCCCAGTGGCAACAGAAGTTGCATTGAATAGCCAGACATTGTTGGGGGAGATGTCCGTATTGAGGAACAAGAGGTAAAAGGTCTATAACAAGAGTAAGTACTCCAGTCGATGGTATGAGACTGGAGGAGAAGTGGCAGCGTGCGTTGCATGAGTAAGCTGATGGTGTCCATATAAGGAAACCTAGTCTAACTACGTAGTGAGAAGGAATAGAGAATGTATATGTATGGACTGATTTCCAACACACCCCCTCAGGCCAGATATAGTACGAGATGTGCCAGCATTGCTTTGTGCAGCTTGTGTTTGAGTGGCTTTGTGAGGCTGTCAGCAAGCATGTCACCAGTTGGAACATGCATGATTGTGAATACACCGTCTTCAATGAGTTCTCGAATGAAGTGGTACTTGATCCCAATGTGATGATTCTGGCCACGGAAGTGGAATTCTTTCATGATTGCAATGGCAGCAGTGTTGTTGCAGAAGAGGTCGGTGGTGAATGGTTCATTGTTGACCATCCAAATGTCGGGTGTGAGGTAGCGCAGCCATAGTGTGTGCTTCATGCTGTGTGTGAGCACTATGTACTCAGCCTCACAGGACGAGGTTGCAACCTTGTCTTGCTTCTTGCTGTTCCAGGATACCACGGCATCTCCAAACTGGTAAACATATCTGGAGGTAGAGTGGTAGTCGTCGATGTTGCAGGCAAGACTCGCATCCATGTGGCCTATAAAAATGTCTGGGTCACTGTCGGACACTCTGCTGAGAGTAAGAGCAAGGTCATGCATGCCCCATAGATATTTGAAAACACACATGAGTGCTCTCCAATGTACTTTGCCAGGGTTAGCACTGTATTGACCAAGTATGCTGGCTGCATAGGCAAGGTTGGGGCAGGAGACAATGGCGGGCCACGTTATGCCGCCAAGGGCTTCATAGTATGGGTACTTGGCCATCTCATGCTTCTCCTTGTCCATGTCAGGGCAGTCATCCTTTGACAGAGCTATGCTAGGGTCAAGGGGTGTGCAGACAGGGTTGCACAAGTCCATGCAGAAATGTTTGAGCAACATTTCAGCATATTGCGACTGTGATAGTGCCACTGTATGATTGTATGATTTCTCCAGTCATCAAGTAGCTTGATGCCCATTAGCCAGTTGGGGTCCTCCTCTTTCATCTTGAAGAGGCTGTGGAGGATCTGGCAGGTTTCGTGGAGCATTGCCTTTGAGTTCATGACAGTCAAGGCATTGTTGATGTGGATTGCAACAATGGCCATGTTGGTGGCAGTGTGGTGGACATAGACAGCAGGGTCAAACGGGGTACGGGTGAAGCCATTCATGCTCAGCTTCTGGTGCATGTGCTTGTTCCAGAGGTGGGAGCCTTGCTTGATCCTGTATAGATTGAGTAGCAGTTTGGCAACCTTTCCTGTTCCGTCATTGAATCCATTTGGTTGGCGCATGTAGATCTCATGGTCGATTTTGCTATGTAGGAATGTGCCAGTGACATCATCCTGGCCATGGTGCCAGCTGTGGGCTGCTGTGTAGTGGAGAATGGTGTGGAGAGAGTCGAGACGGACTGTGGGCGAGAACGTGTTGCTGTAGTCAAGACCAGCTACCTGTGAGAATCCCTATGCTATGAGGCGAGCTTTGTACCACGTGATTTCACCATCGGGGCCATGTTCGATGACATAGGTCCAGCAGCAGCCAATGACCTTGTGGTCTTTCAGTCAGTCGACGAGTTCCCAGGTGCTGCATTTCTGCAGAAGGTCATACTCTTCATGCATGGCTCTCCACCATTCATCTGCATCTGGGCCAGAGGTGGCTTGGCAAAAGTTTTCTGGGGTAGCTTTACTGTCGACAGCCATGTAGGCCATTTGAGCAATGATATTTGACATTGATGGATGTGCCAGTTTGATGGCTGCATCTGTGTTGCGCTGTTTCTGGGCTTCGCATTGCACATTACATCTGGTTTGGGCTTCTGCCTCCTTAGCTGCTTGGGCATCGGCAGCTTGCTTTTTCCATGACAGTTGGGTGACGCACTCAGATCAGTGTGGAGGTGGCTGTGCAGCTGGCGTACACTCAGTTGTTGGTACCAGGGTCGTCTCAATGGATTTGTGGGCTGACAATGGAGGTGGTTGGGTAGGTTGAGCTGCAGGAGAGTTGGGTATGGTAGGTGGGGGAGTTGAATCCTATGGTTCATCTTCATGGACAGCAGGTGACAGTTTGATGGCGATCAGATTGGTTATTCCTGGATCCACCCCCTCAGTCTGAGCAGCATCTGGAGGGTTCTTAGGCACCCCCTTACTTGGAGTGGTATGTGATGAGGGAGGATTGTTGTCATCATCTTTGTCATTGGGGTTGTGTACCTTTTTGTAGACGATGACGTCCCATGATGATATGAATTTTCGTCTGGAGGGTATCCAGACCTTGTAAGCCTTCAATCCATGTTCGAAACCATATAGGATGCCATCAATAGAGTGTGGGTTGAGCTTGCATCTGAGTTCGGGTGGGACATGGACATGGTGGTGAGAGCCGAATATATGGAGGGTGGATACGCTGGGTTTTCAGCCATAAAACACTTCGTTCGGCGTTGTGTGTGATAGTGCTTTTGTTGGGCTATGGTTGCAGACATAGTTGGTGTATTTGTGGGCTTTGGGCCTGAGGCATTTCAACACTTCAGCATCTTCAAGCATGGCAAGGGTGCTCTCATGGATGGTCTGATTGAAGCGTTCAGTGATGCCGTTTTGTTGTGGAGTGTGGGGGGTAGAGAGCTCGTGGCCAATGCCTTTCTGTTTGAAGTATTTGTGTAGGTGTTGGTTGATGAATTTGCCACTGCGGTCCAACTGAATGGTTTTTACATGTGATCCAGTGTGGTTCCCGAGTTGCTCGATGAGCATTTTGATGATTTCATGGGCCTTGCTCTTATGTTTGAGGAAGTCCTTCCATCCTTTTCAACTGTGGTTGTCAATCATGCCGAGGGTGTACCGGTACCCTTGGATTGATGTGTTGAATGGGCCTTGGAGGTCCATGTGTAGGCGTTCAAGTGGTTTTGTGGTGCGGTTAGTGGATGAGTATGGAAACAGGGCTTGATGGTGTTTGCCCTTTGTGCAGCCATTGCATGGCGAGAATTCTCCTTTGCCTTGGAGGTCCATGCCAGTCACAAGGTTGTGACATTTGATGTAGCATAGACTCTTGAGGCTAATGTGGCCAAAGCATGTGTGCCAGAGATTGAGGTTGGATGATGAGTGGGCGGTGAAGGCTACATCGTGTGTGGAGGTGCGAGGTGCGATGGTGCTGTTGACTTTGTATAGGTTGCCGTGCAGTTGGCCTTCCATCATGGTTTTGCTGTTCAGTTTTCTAATGGTAATACAGTCATTTTGCTTCATGATCTCCATCCCTTTTTGGTCCATGGAGCTTTCTGACATGAGATTGTTGTGCACATTGGGGCAGTAGCTCATGTTGAGGAGCTTGATGATGTGGTCGGGTTGTCCATTGACAGAGACATTAATGAGGATGGTGCTGGTGCCTCATACTTCAAGATCTGGGCTGTTTTTGACTATGCCCTTGATCAAGTTGTTGGTGGGTGTGAACATGGCAAATGCTGCTCATTCAACACATATGTGATTTGTGGTGCTGCTGTCTAGGATCCATCTGAAGTGGGATTGAGAGGGGATAGTGGTGAGGTAGGCAGATAGGCTGGAATTGGAGCATTGGTTATCATATTCGTTTGACTTGTCGGCAACAGCCTGGTTGGCTTTCTTGTCACTTGGTTGCCTTTTCTTTTGTCTTTTGACTTCCTCACCTTCTCTTTTTCTTTCCACTTGTTGTTGTTGTCTCTCTTTCCCCTTCGTGACTGGCCCCAGGGGAAGTCTTTGCTGTAGCAGTCTGATGTCCAGTGTCCAGTAATTTTGCAATGTGTGCAATATGGTTGCCCAGGTATGGGCATCTGGCTCTTTGTCGCCTTCCCCTGTGTGGCCTGGAACGTGTTTGGGCCTCTGGCTTGGTTTACGTGTATGTGGTATTCTTCACGGATACGTCTTTCGACTTCCGTGGGGGTATAGAAGTCGGGTAGGCCAGCGAATATATAATTCCAGGAGGGGGGCATGGATATGTGTAGGAAGCATGCAAAGAGTTCATCTGTGATGTTTCAGTTCATCAGCATTAGGTCATGCTGGTATTCGTTCATTTTTGCAATGTGTGCAGTTGCATCGTCCCCATTGGTGTAGCGGGTAGTGATGAGCGTGGTGACAGTAAGGGTCCAGTCAGTTGCGGTGGTCCCTGAATAGAGCTGTTTGGCTTCGGCCCACATTTCTGCAGCATTCTGGATGTGTCCAATTTGTGCAGCGATGGGTTCTGTCATTGTGCTGGCTAGGACCGTGCAGATGAATAAATTTGCCTTGTACCAGCAGGTAGACAGTTCAGGGTGTTGCATGATGTCAGGGCGCGTGAACGATGGATCAAGATAAATGTGTAGCGACTCAGTTTCAAGTATGCATGATACAACAACTTGCCAGGTGGGGTAATTCATTTCCATAAGCTGTGGTTTCAGCTTAAGGAGATAGTTGTATTCTGTGGGGCGGTGTTACAATTTTCTCCCTTTTTCCTGACCTTGTACTACTCCTCATCCCTTGTGATGTAGAAGTCCTCCCTGGACTATACCAACATGACATATACTGTTTCATCCTCTGTCTTCTCCATTCTCCATTCACTGTTGTCTTCCTTGATCTTCCCTAGTGACATTCTTCTTCCACCCTTCAGTCTATCCATCACAAGGTATCATTCCTGACCACATGGTCAGTCTCTTCCTTTCCCTTAGCAGTGTTCTATTTCCTCTCTTCTCTATTGCCGCCGCAAGGTAATTGTTCCTGACCATATGGTCACTCTTTGATATGTGTTTCATCTTCATCATGGACAGCCTCCCTCCTGACCACCTCTCTCACGATGGTCCCCGTTCTCCATTGTTCCCAGTATAGTAGCTATCTGGGTATATAAGCATTGCTGCCTTGTATCTTAGTCCTTACACTTGATGTACACAATATATGTGGCTCCTGTGACCAAGCTCCCACTTGCCTCAGATCCTAAGTCGAAGCTCTCACTTCTCCCTCAGTCCACTCAGTCTAGACTTTGGTCTATCCCTTAGATCCCTTAAGCCTGTGACCAACAGTCATATCCTTAGTCCTTGATCCCCCTTTGAGGTCATTGGTCTTTTGTGAGTATCACCCTCGAAGGTCCCTTGGTTACTAGACTCATGTCTGCATAACAGGCAGATAGTTTTTCGAAGGGTGGGGTATTCCATCAAATCCCAGTCTGGTGTGTGGTTGTCATAGATGCCAAGCGAGTATGGTGTTGTAGATCTGCTCAATGTGAGTGATGTGTTGCTGGTGTGAGGCAATCATGATGATGGGTGGTATGATGTGGATGGATGTAGTTGCGACATAGATGGGCTGCTCATTCCACCCCATACGGTGTGATCCGGGAATGTGGCGGGGTGCAGGTGTTCTACTGCGCTGTCATGTGGGCCACTGCGTCATCTGTGTGAGGAGCTGTTGTTTCATGACATAGCCAGGTGTAGTCTGGTGGGTCTCAGTGTTGGTGTGTCATCCTTTTTCTGCACTAAGCAGGGCTCATAACCTATTGAGAAACGAGAGGTAAAAGGTCTATAATGAGAGTAAGTACTCCAGTCGACAGTATAAGACTAAAGAAGTTATCTACCTATAATGAGAGTAAGTACTCCAGTTGACGGTATGAGACTGGAGGAGAAGCGGTAGCGCACGTTGCATGAGTAAGCTGACGGTGTCCATATAAGGAAATGTAGTCTAACTACGTAGTGAGAGGGAATAGGGAATGTATATGTACAGACTGATTTCCAACAGTCCAGGCATGGGTTCCTCACAGATGGGGCATCAATAAGACAGGCAATCCTCCTTATAGTGTCTGTCTGCATGACAGGTGGGACATTCCAAGTCAGCAGTGGGTAGGGTATGTGGGGCTGCAGTAGGGAGAACGTTGGAGGGAGAGTCGATAACGGTTCTTCCATTGACAATGGTAGTATATGCCTGAAAGCAAGTGATGCCAGGGATATCAAGGATGGGGGTGGAAGATCATGTGAGGGGTGAAGAGGATTCAGAGTTTCGAAAAGGAGGAATGGGAAGCGATCTAGGCGAATCGGTAGCAGGAAGGCGTGATAAGTAGCATTCCTGCTGATCTTGGTTCATGGATAGATAGATTTGCCTAAAGCTGGGAATGATTTCATCAGGCGACAGCTGATTGATGAGGAGAGCAAAGTTGGCGACATAGATGGCATGGAGGGTTTGTTGAATGACGTTAAAAGTGGACAGTTGTAGAGGGGCAGCAAAGGTTACTGGGAGGTCATCTGGGACTGAAAGGTTGTGATATTGTAGGAGGGAAAGAGAAGAATGAAAAATTCATATCAAGTGGGGGAGTAGAAGATTATTCTGGAAATCAGGAAGACGTTCAATGATAAAGGTAAGGTATGTGTCAAAGAGGATGTAGATGAAGAGTTGAAGAGTGTAGGTGAAGGGCAGGAACTGGGGGTAAACCCTTTGTCCCAAAATGGGGGAAGGGGAGTGTAAGGGAGTGGTTGGTAGGGTAATGGACATTTTAGTTTTTGAAGCATAGATAATAGGTGAAGATCAATAATGCAAACACTGGGAAACAAAGGATGAAAAGAATGATGCAGGTGATGATTAGCTCAATAGGATTGTAAGAGATGTCTCCAGGATAGATTCTAGCGATTGGCATACAGATACATACCTCAAAGTTTGTTCAGTCAATGAGATACTCACAAAGAGACCATCAAGTTGAGAGAACAATCAATATTTGTTGTGAAAGTGACAATAGTCAAGCTTACAGAAATACCAATGGAGCTGAGAGTGGGGAACTTCCTAGGTTTGAGATATCGAAGAGGAAATGGGTTTGGGTTTCTTGGTTTTGAATTGACAAGGGGGAGGGATTGTCTGGGAGAGAGGAGCTAGCAGTGAATGCCAGTGAGGGATGAAGATGGGGATGTTGGGGTTGAGGGTGGAGCAAGGGGGAGTCATGGTTCTTAAGGCATTAGAGGGCATGGGCGTCTTTATACTCTTTGAGAATAAGGGGGGCATATCGGAGATTAAGTTCAGGTTCCCAGGTGTTTTCCGAAGATGGGTACCCCTTCCATGTGGTCAGGGACCGTCGTCATGTTCTGGTACCTTTATGTGAAATGATCTGGTCAACTTCATATTCTTCTTCAGAGTTAATGAGGTCAGGTGGAGGTCGGGCAAAGTTAGGGCCATGAGTTTCTGTTTCTCAGTAGGGAAAGAGTAGAGATACATGTAAGACATCACAGATCTTCCAAGATGGAGGGAGTTGTAGTGATAGATGAGGGGGGATAATATCTGGAGGATTTCAAAGGGACCGTGGCGTTTGGGGGCAAGTTTTCAGTGTGGGTATCGAAGGTGGAGGTTGCTTGCTTCGAGCCATACTTTTGATCCAACCTTGAAGGGTTTGAAATGTCAAGTGGAGCATTCCATCATGATGCGATTGGCGGTGTCATGGGAGGCCAGGGCTTCTTTCTGTGCTTCTTCTAAGGTGGATAGGTGGGTTTCCAGGGCAGGGAGGAAGGTTTTTCCCAAAGGGGAATAGAAACATGGTTCATATCCAAGGATGAAAGAGAATGGTGAATGTTTAGTGGGACTGTGGGAAACAGAGTTGTGATGGAATTCAGCGGTGGTCAGGAGATCAGTCCATTTCTGGGGGTTGTTGGCACAGAAGATCCATAAATAGGTTTTGACTTCCTGGTTGGTTCTTTCAGTCTGGCCATCAGATTGTGGATGGTAAGTGGTGGAAAGTTGGATATTGTAGTTTAAGAGCCTGGCAAGTTCTAAAGCGAAGGCCAAGGCAAATTGGGGGCCTCTATCAGAGATGATGGAGTCATGGAGACCAAATCAGTGGAAAACGTTGTTGAAGAAAAGAAGGGCAATGCCTGCAGCATCGATGGTTTTGGAACAAGGAATGAGAATCACCCCCTTACTAAGCCCATGGTCTACCACGACCATGAGAGAATCATGTCCCTTGGAAACCAGGAGATCTGTGATGAGATTCACTGAGAGTTGTTTGAAGGGGAGCATGGTAGTGGATGGAATGGATGACAGAGGTGGGACAGTGGGGTGAGTGTTGACCTTGTTTTGCTGACAGGTGGTACAGCCTACAACAAGGTTGTGGATGAAGGACAAAAGGCCAGGCCACCAGAAGTCCTGTTCAATGAGTGTTTGGGTGCAGAATTGTCCAGCATGGCCGGAGGTTGGGAAGGAATGAATGGCATGGAGAATTGGGGGACGTTCATTGGGGGGAATGTAAAGTCTATTTTTGAAGTAGAGACAGCCATTTTCAAAAGGACCAATTTTCTAAGGAGGATCATGGGAAGAGGGGAGTGCCATCTTGAAGGGCCTGAAGGGCTTTGAGGACAAGAGGGTTGGTGGTAGAGGAACTTTAGATCTTGTCAGTGATGGCAAGGTCAAGGGTGTTGATGACTTGGGGAGTAGGGCAAATGGCAATATTTATATTGTTGAAAGAGGTGTCTATGATGTCTTTTCGAGAGAGAGCACTGGCTGGACCCATCTGAGTTCCAGGGATGACCTGCCAAAGGATGTCAAAGTCTTGTATGAAGGTGGCCCAACAAGTCTGATGATGCGAGAGTTTTCGAGGATCTTTGACATAGGATAGATTCTTGTGGTCAGTGATGATCATGACAGGGTGAGAGGTGCCGAGGAGGTAAGGGTGCCATTCATCAAGAGCAAGGATAATGGCCAGGAGTTCTCTATCATAGATGTCATAGTTTCACTCAGCCGGGGCAAAGGTCTTGGAGAAATAGGTGCATGGGTGGAGTTCTCCGTTGACATCCGTTTGCATTAGGACAGCACCAGCCACAAGGAGGGAGGCGTCAGTCATGAGGGTGAATGGTTGAGTGACATCGGGGATCTGAAGGACTGGGGTGGAAGAGAAGATGTCCTTGAGTGTGTCAAAGGCCTTCTGTTGGGGAGTCATCCATGCCCATGGTTCATCTTTCTGGGTGAGGAGGTTGAGAGGGGCAACAATGTTGGAGAAGTTGGGGATGAACTTGCAATAAAAATTGGCAAATCCCAGGAAAGAATGAATTCCTTTGACCGAGGTAGGGGGTTTCCAATCCTTAATGGCAGCAAGCTTAACAGGATCCATCTCCACTTTTCCATGACCGATGATAAGACTGAGGAATTCCATTCATTGGGTGTCGAAGGCGCATTTCAAGAGTTTCAGGGACAGCTGGTGCTCACAAAGTCTTTGAAGGATGAGGTGAGTTTGTTCATGATGAAGTTCAAGGTTGTCTTTGGTATGTATTCCCATGTTGTCCATGTATATGTTCAGCCATTTCTGTGTGATGTAGTTGGCAAAGATGTGGTTCATAAAAGCTTAGAATGTTGGAGGGATGTTGTTGAAACCAAAGAACATGACTATTGGTTCGAAGAGTCCAAGAGGGTGATAAAAGTGGCCTTCCATTGGTCCTCTTCTCATAACCGAATGTTGTTATACCCCCACCAGATGTCAAATTTAGTGAACCAGGTCGAGTCTTTCATGTCATCAATGAGTTTGAAGATGATAGGAAGGGGGTAGGCATTTTGGATGGTGTGTGAGTTGAGGTACTGATAGTCTTGGCAAGGACGAAGGGTACCATCCTTCTTGGGTACGAAGAAGAATTGTGATGCTTGGGGGAATTTGGATGGGACGATGTGACCAGTTTTGAGATGTTCCTCAACAAACACTTTGCAGGCTTCATGTTCAGTGGGGTTCAGATGGTAGATTTTGGCAATCTTGGGAACAAAGGATGGTTTTAGTTCAATGGTGTGATCATAGGAGCGGTGAGGAGGTAGTTTGTCATGGATGGTTTTGGCAAAGACATCAGCATAGTCTTTGCACCACTCTGGGATTTCCTGGATTTCTTTGATCTGTTGTTGAGCAAGTTCCATAGAGATAGTGACCTTGTTAATGTGATGGGATACTGGGGTTTCGTCCTGAGGGAGATTCTCATGAGGAGACCAAACATCCTCAGAACCATATCATTTCTCCCATCATTGGGTGATCTTATGATCAGGATCGAGTCCAAGGTATTGGAGAATATGGCACGTATAGTGAGAGTCAATGGTGGTGGAAGTTGCTGGTGCTGGGGGTAAAGTGAGGGAGGCCAAGATCTAGTCAACTTGGGGATTCCATCGATGAAGCCAAGGCATTCCAAGAATGAGACAAGATTTACCAAGACTTAGGACCAGGAGGGATAATGTTTCTGTGTGAGTGGGAAAGATGATCTTAACCTGTGTTGACCATTTGATGGTCCCTTTGTGGTTGGGGGTGCCATCAATGTTGTACGCAGTTATGGGTCAGGATAGTTTGCAAAGGGGGGTTTTGATCCAAGTGAGGAGCTCAATATCGATGAAGTTGTCAGTAGCTCCAGAGTCAAGGAGCATGGTGGTGTTGACGGTTTGTTCATCACGCTCAAGCTTTAGTGGAAGTTGAAGCATGGTTTTATTCACTTTGGCTCTTAATACATGGTGACTAATGGGGTAAGCAGACATCAAGGCAACTTCCCTGGTTAAAAATCCTTACTGACAATGTGGTTGATTTTGACTGGCTCTTCTTCATAGCAAAGTTTCAGGGTCTGAAGGACTTCATCTTCTCCTTTCCCTTGAGTCTTTAGTTCATTGAGATAGGTTTCAATGAGGGAAAATTTGTTGGGTCTGGGGTCTGGAGCAGGAGGAGTGGTGATAACCAGGGCAGTGATGACAGCTAGGGTAGTGGTGACAGTCTGGACCATTCTAGTGGTCTGGGGGTAGGGTGAATTGTTAGAGTATTTGGGACATTGAGCTGCAATGTGTCCTTTATTTTGGCAGTGCAAGCATCATCCTTCTCTGAAGCAATGAGCTCGTTCAGTGGGGGTGAGTTTCCCAGGTTTGAACATGACTTCATCAACATCCATGGCATAGGGGTCTTTGGTAGGGGTGGAGCGATGGGTCAAAGGGACTGAGGAGAGGGGTTTTTCACTTTCATTGGCTTTGATTTTCATCTTTTGAGCGTGGAATTTCTTTGCTTTGGTGATCCAACCATCCAGGGTAGTTGGTTCAGCATCGATGGAGAGAATCAGCTTGACTATGAATGGGTCGAGTCCGGTCACAAAGTAGTCGATGATGGTTTCTTGGTCTGTAAGTTGGGCTCAGGCAATGAGGTTCTGGAAGTCCATGATGTACTCCTGGAATCTGTCTTCAAAGGGGCTCTTCTTGATCTGGCATAGTTTCTTAATCTGGTGACAGGCTTCGTCCTTGATATCGAAAGGGTAGAAGGTGGTGGTGAAATCCTCCACCATCTTGTCGAAGGTTTTGTCTGTGGTATCAACGAGAGGGTTTGTTCATTTGTCATACCACTTTTCAGAAAAGGGGACTCCCCTTCCTTGGTTAAGGCAGTTGAGAGTGATTACCATCTTGGAATCATCATCAGAATAAAGCTTCCCATTGATGGAGAAGTAGGCCTTCATGGCCTTAATCCATCGGGAGGTGTCAGCAGGTTCTCCATTGAAGGAGTCAGGGAGAGCAGCTTTGACTTCAGTGGTGGACATGGGTTAGGGTGTCTTAGGTTTGGGGTTCTGGGGTATGAAGGTGATCTGAGGGTTCTGTGGGACTGGGGCAGGAGGTGGTGTAGCAGTTCTGGAGGGTGGATCAATGACTATGGGTGTGGGTCACGATGTCTCAGCAGACTCTGGGGTCTTAGGTCGCAATGGCTCAGCGGACACTGGGGGTGACTGTGGGGTTTGTGCAGCATGTTGGAAAAGACATTGTAGCACACTAAGGTCTGGGGTTGGGTTCTGGGGTATTGGGATGGAACTAGAG
>JBBPTR010000307.1:3809-16909 GCA_038094255.1 Porphyrellus aff. niger
GTGGGATCCAAGTGGGTCCGCATGGGCTACAGCCCTGGTGCAGTGCGTCGATCGTGTGCGCGGCGAGGAATCGTTGTCTGCTCCGAGACGCCTCAAGGACCAGAGACCATCTCCGTCGGTCAGAATCTGGGTCCCATGGGTGAGAGGTGCGCACGTCCTTGTTTGCAGTTGCCCTGGCGATGATTTGTGCGCTGCCGAGATACACCAGATTATTGACCTGCATGGCGCTTCCATCGAAGAAGAGAGTTCTCGCTGCCACAGCCGTGGTATGGAACGGTGTAGCGTGTGGTCCTCGTGGACGTGCACGTCGACGGCCAAGGCGCTGGTTCGGACATGAAGAACGCGAGGAGATCTGACATTGCCAACTCGACCGCCGGTTGCAATTTCTATTAGATCTGTTCCGTTTCATTGTCGACGGTTCTCCCCGGTCAGCCCGCCGCGTTGCTCGCTTCTAAATCCCCTTAAATACCCATCCCACTTGCCCTTCTTCCGCATCTTGCTTTCCTTCACGAGCAACCATCACCATGCACCTCTTCGCCTCCCTCGCCCTTCTCCTCGCCCCCGCCGTACACGCCTCCGTCTTCGTGCGTACCCTCCTCACGCCCGCTCTTGTCCCCTAACCCTGCCCCCAGGTCACCAACCCCGTCCAATCCAGCCAGTGTGCAGGAGGTCAACCCTGCCAGGTCCAGTGGGTCGATGACGGTCAGGCCCCTCTCCTCACCGCCATCGGTAATTGCGACGTCGGCCTCTACACCGGCCAATACGTGTGTACTCCCCAGCGTGTCTCCCTCGACTCGATTTACTCTTGTTTCCTTTAGCAACGAGTCCAGTCGCTGCCCTCTGTCGACGTTTCCTCCACCCCGTCCTTTACGTTCACGGTACGTCCGTTGCTATATTCAATTCTAGACGTGGGCTTGATCACCGCGGCGTAGCCCGACCCTGCGGCTGGTCCCAACGGACAGTAGTGAGTGTACCATGACATCCCGGTTCGTGCGCGATCCTCACCTTTTCTCAAGCTACCTCGTGTTTACCGCTAGCGGCATCAACTACCAAGGCTTTTCTGGCTCCTTCACGTGCGTGTCGTCGCACCAGATGTCATCAGGGCTTGACTGACGCAGTCGTGATACAGCCTCACTGGCATGAGTGGAACGACCCCTGGCGGTGGTTCGTCTACCCCCGCCTCCACTGCCACCTCATCCGGTTCATCCACTTCTGCAGGCTCAACTACCCCCGGAACTTCCTCTGGCACACCCACGGCATCGTCTGAATCAGGTACTTCCAACTCTGTCACCGGCACCAACACGCCGACCGATTCTACTTCTTCAGCCTCCCCGACGCTGACCACACCCACCGTCTCCACCTCCCAAACTTCCGAGTCCGCTACGACCCCGACTACGACCCCTTCCAGGACGACTTCTTCTGTTCCGACCTCTGCGTCTGCCACTCCTTCCAGCGCTGCTGGTCGCGTTGGTTCTTCTACGTCTCTCGGTGGCATCGCCGCCCTCCTCGTCCTGTCTGGCGTGTTCGCTTTCTAAGGGGTCTTTCCCATGATACCATTCCTCGCACCAGAGGTGTCGAACGATCGCAACGTTTTTTTTTTTTCTTTCGTTACTTGTAGATGCGGAAAAATAGTATTGATACCTCGTGCAAGTGTTTGTTGTTTTATTAATCACTCTCTTCGAACTCGGTCGTTGTTGTTTTTCTTACTCTACCTCTTGGGCTAGCATTACCCTCTCGTCGACACAGTACCATGAGAGTGGCAATGACATGACTCTGAATCTGGATCCGCATCCGACTGGCGGTGTTATCGCACTACGATCGTACCCCATGTCGACCATCGATCCCAAATTCCGCAAGCAGAAACAAAAAGATCCCAAATCCCAACCTTGCAACGGCGCCGAACGCCTCAAGACCGTCGTCCGCCGTCTCCCGCCCAACCTACCCGAAGACGTCTTTTGGCAGAGCGTCCAAGCATGGGTCACCGACGACACGGTCGCCTGGAAGGCGTACCACCCTGGCAAGCTGCGTACGAAGCGGTGCGTGTGCGCGTGCGCGCGAACGAAAGGGTCCCGGGGGCTGACGTGCACGTTGCGACGCAGGACGAACAAGGAGGGGATACCCTCCCGCGCGTACATCGCCTTCAAGAACGAGGCGCAGGTGGCGACGTTCAGTCGAGCCTACGACGGGCACTTGTTCAGGGACAAGTCAGGCGAGTTTCTCTCTCCGTTCGTCGTGCCCCACATCGCGGCGCCCGCTCATTCTGCGTCGTGTGGTCGGCGTTCAGGCAACGAATCACACGCCGTCGTCGAGTATGCCCCGTTTCAAAAGGTACCTACTGAGAAAAAGAAGATGGACGCGCGAAACAATACGATCGATAGAGGTGGGTAGTCGGGGCTGTCGATTTCATGGTCTCATCTCCCCGAGTCGACAGACGAAGACTACATCTCGTTCCTCGAGACGCTCAAAGGCGCGACCAAGACCGAGTCAGTCACGCTCGAAGCGTTGAGTAAGTCGTCGATCTCTGTCTCGCGCCGAATCGGTCTGACGGCTCTCTCTGTTCGCTGCGGAGATAGTCGCCGCCTCTCAACCACCTCCACCGCCGACGACGACGCCACTTCTAGAAGCCCTCAAAGCAGAAAAATCGGCCCAAAGAGACAAGGAAGCCATCCTCCGCAACCATGCACATTACAAGGATGTCACCGCGGGCGGATCGTCTTTGAAAAAGGAAGAAGCAAAGAAGAAGGTGGCCGCTGCTGTTGCCGCGGCCCAGCAGCACGGCGTGAAGATGGAATCGCCCGTACTGACTGGGAAAAGAGCTAAAAAGGCTGCTGCAGCGGCGGCGGCGCAGCAAAAGCCGCAAGAAGCCAAGGGCGGGACTACGGGTAATATTACTGGTGCTACGTCGTCGAACGTGAAGACGACTGGGCCTGGGCCTGGACCTGGTGCGGGGCATGGGAGACACCGCCCTCCCAAGGAGCCTCACGGTCGAACGCATTCGGGCAAGAGCGATATGACTACTACAGCTGCGCCTGCGCCCGCGTCTGGGTCTGGGTCCGCACCTGGCCCTGGAACCAACCCAGCCCCAATCACACCCACTCCTGCGACAACGACCGCAGAAATTGCACCCTCGAGCTCGCCTGCTGGTGGTCCCGGTCCGGCACCAAGTCATCGCAAGAACCGACCCGTGCTCGGACTGGGACGCCATTTCGAGGCGGCATTGAGCGGGGCAGGCGTCTCGGTGTCGTCTGGCCCGAGCGATCGGAGGCGGCGCGACAGGGGCGGCGAGGGTGGTGCCGCTGCCGGTGGTAGCGGTGGTGCTGGCCCTGCGTCCGAGGGCGGCACTGGGGCGACGGGCAAGGCGGGGAAACAGAGACAACGAGAGGTGCACGCATCCGAGGTGGTCCCGAGCATTTTGCAGCGTCTGCAGGAGGTGGGGAGTGAGGTGATGATTATGCAGCGGCCACAGACGACGGAGGGCGGGGAGGTGGGTGGGGGTGCTGGTACTGGTGCTGGCGGAGCGGGTGTGAGCCCTGCAGCCTCTCCTGGCGCTGGTCCAGGCGCCACGCCCGGTTCTACTTCTGGTGGAAGAGGAAATGCGAGGAGAAGCAAGGGAAGGGGAAGAGGTGGGCGTTAAACGAGTCGTCGTGCGTTTCTTGTTTTTTGTCAGGCTGTGGACTCGGAGATTGATTGGACGTTTCTGTGGTGTAGCCGAAACGACTGAGAGGGGAGCGACTCAGATGTCGATCCGAGGATCTTTTCCCACTACATTGCTCGGTGCCTTGCGTACTGCTGGGCGGTCCGCTCGCTATGACAAAGTAATACGTGTCCGTCCGCGTTACCCGACATAGTTGACGCCGTTTGCAGAAATTAATGTCACTATAAATACGCCGTTTCATCTCACCTCCTGCCGCATCTTCTAAAAGCGTTTACATGTTCGCGGTAGCAGCTCATAGATGGTATGTTGTGAGATTACGATAAATCTAAACAAACAACGCATCATGTCAGGGGTAACAACCGAAAGAGCACATTCTCATTCCACCTGTCGATCACCAATCATTTGAACCAAAACACCCAAAAAAAAACTCAAAGTAGACTACTTTGTGCACCGACGCCAGAAAGAAAACAAAGAGGAAAAAAACAGCACAAGACCACAACTCTGCTCGAGAACGGAAGATAATTAAAATAGATCAAGAGCAGACAGGGATCAAAGGAGAGACGCGCCAACGAGGGTGGCGATGAGGCCGACGAGGCCGGTGGCCAAGATAGGCTTGCTAGCGCCGTTGGTCGATGTGGTGGAGGTGGTCGCAGCCGACGCCCCCGTGATTGCTGGCGTGGTGCCAGCGGATATACCCGTCGCAGAGGGAGAGTTCGCAGTGCTCGACCCACCAATTGGCGCAGTTGACTGGCCATTGATCGCAGCCTGGACGGAGGAGTTGAACGACCCGGTCATCTTGGTCAAGCTAGCAGGCAAAGATGTCAGAGCGGATCAGACGTGGAAGACAAGCGTGGATGCGGACGTGAATTTGGCAGAAAACGCTAGCGCAGGATATTGCGGCGTGTTGGGGTTCTTGAGCGCCAGCGAGGTGCAACGGAGAAAACTAGAAAGGTGTCGCGTAAGCGTTACGAGCGGAAAAAGAATCGACGTGAATGCTTACTATTGATCGCTGTCGGGTCCAATGGTCGGATCTACCACGAACGAGAATAACGACATAGCCGAAACGTTGACGTTGGGAGTGATCACCTGGAGGAGGATCTGGAGAGAATTCAGTCAGACAAAAATTTGTTGAGGTGCCATGTCGCGCGTACCTGTGAGTTCGCATTACCAGTATATATTCCAAAGGTGGCAGGGCCAAAGTCTGGAAGGAGGGGTTTCTTATTGTCCTCTATCCAGGAGACGGTACAGTTCTCGCCACCAGTCCACGTGGTGGTACCATTCGGAGAGGTCATCTGTTGAAATGTTGGATGCCATCTGTAGGGTGCAACAGGTCAAAAGACGTACATAAACGTTGGCCAGTGCCGAGGCAGCGAGTGCGAGGGTGACCACAACAGATGTAAGCATTTCTGCAGAGAACGAGTGTGACGAAAACGAATGTGGAGGTCTGGTCGCAAAAGCTGCTGCGCTGGACAGGTAGTTGAAAGAGTGATGGAGAGAGAGAAAACGAAGAGCGACGGATGGGTGTCGACGACGGAGTTCCAATGACAGCCGAAAAAGCGCCCGGACCTGAGATTGGCTGGCGACGTCCGATTCGCATGGTCGTCGTTCACCGTCTAGGAACCGATCCTGAAACGCCCCCCCGGAAAGCAGGGTAGATGCTGTGCGAGGAACTGGTCAACCTCCATTACAATCGGTGACTGCCATCACAATATCAGCTCGGAACATCAAACACGGTGCGCATGACGTGGTCCGCTTTGCGACCGGTATGTTTGATGAGTCCAATATAATCGAGTTCGTGCAGTGCGCGTATGAAGCGCGACTGAACCTCCAGCTTCCACTTTTCGAGCTCCTCCTCATTCTCCTCTGCATCGCTCTCCGTCTGCCTTTGCTTCCCCTTCCGTCGGCTGGGGGTCTGTGTGAGCGTCTCACGCGCCCTTTTCGCGTTCCATTTTTGCGCCTCCAGGACGACCGTAAACGACTCAAACCAGTCGAACACGTTGATCATCTTCCCACTCTCCAGGTAGCGCTGGAATAAGATGCTTGTGTCAGGCATGTCTTCAAGCGTCTCCTCGTCGTCCATGTGGACATCATCCTTCGTCATGGGAACCGGGCCGTAATCTTGTGGATGCAACAAACCGGAGAATACCGAGGCACGCAGTGAGGGGTTCAACAACTATGAAACAATCGACCAGTTAAGACCAGAAACGGACGGAGTCAATGATTGATCACACCTCAGAGGGAAATGGGGTAGAACCAGTGTACCATATATCCCACAGGGGAAGCTCTTCAGGGGAGACGAGACGGCGTCTGAGACAAGCACATGTATGAACTTGGCTGCGACGTGGAGACGAAACTACGCACTCGAAATATCCCACCAACCACTCCTCAACCGTTTCCGTTACCTCTCTTACTTGTAGAGAGTCACTGTCGCACCTGCTGAGAACCAAGCGAGCCCTCTCGACGCGAGACATGATTTCCGTTTCCTCGCCTTGTACCTCAACTGAGACACCAACTAAAAAATCGTGTAACTCTGAAAGGAGTGCGTCTAATTGGTTTGCTTGTAACTTCCTGTGAGACAACCATGTTATCAGCTCGGCTTGCACACGACTCTGATCCCTTACTTGACGAGCGTACACAGGTATCTATAAGAGGTCCCAAGGCGACCTCTAAGAACCGCACACATCAGCTCAGGAACGCTTTTTTCACTCTTGTGACCGAGTGAAACCATGAAGTTTTGCACGAGGAGGTATAATTGAAAGGACACGCGTAGTAATTTCGTCTGTTTATAAAAGGTTTGCCGGGCTGTTCGAACTAGCATGAGCAGCTCGTCTATGTCCCCAGTCGGCCAACCGTTGTGGTCTGGAGCCAAGGATGAACTTTGAACGCGAGAAAGAATGCAGTCGAGAAAGGAATCCAAGCCAGGATAACTCAAGTCCCTGTACGCGAGGCTCGCCTCGGGCAGGAAGACTGTAAGGGGTTCTTCGAAGTGTTTCATATGGGCTAGCTGGGATTATGGTTGATAAACAAAGCTACGGGTATGAGAAGAATTGTTACCTGCAGGATGGATACTAGGCCATCAAGGGACGGTGAATGTCTGCCGAAGAAATCAACGAGGAATTCGATTGCCGCCGGTCCGAGGAGGAGATCAGGATCGAAGTCGGTGTCGAAAAATGTCTGACTAAAGATCACAGTGAATGCCGTATTAGATGAAGGGGATTTACCTTCAACATAATATCGTGAAGAACGTCTTGACTCGTGGAGAACGAGCAACTCCGGATTTGCAAACGAGTTAATGTCGATCGGGGATACGTAGCATGAATATATGAGGGTGTTGGAGGCGACGTCATTGAAAGCACGAAGATAAGGGGAAGACGAGGGATTGCAAGGCTGTATGACAACGTCAACATTTATCTACTGCATATAGCAAACGGGTCAATACCTAGACATTTCAACGAGGTCCTGCACGACGAGGGGGTCGAATCGTTCAAAGTCGTGTAAAATGACGACCAGCCGAGCAGAGTTACTATCTGACCCTAATGGTACTCAATTGGTACTGACATCGCCGAACTTTCAGTGCGTAATTACCTCTCGATTCACAAAGCGCACTGAACCATATGTGAAGCAAATTAATGTGGACTGTGGACAAGGAACTTGCAGACTTTCGCTTGACCGAGTCTAGACAGATATTAGACGAGCGTCGAGCTCTGAAAAATTGCGCGCACATGCCTAACTCCTCTTCAGTTTTACTGATGAAACCAGTAACGAGCGTCTTGACTGCAGACGAGAGATTCGGGCAATCTTGCGGGAAGAGGTGTGTGACAATATGGGTACCAGCGTTGTCACCGAAAAGGTCATCCTTGCCCTCTGTTTCAAGACGGGCTGAGATTTCATCAAAGATAAAGGAAGAAGCCCCAATGACTAGTAGACCGTTTAGCCCGCGATGGTTATGTTTGCAGGCGTACCTACCTGTCACAGATATGACAGGCAATTCCGGGTATGGCAGGCCCGGTAGTGTATCCATATAAGCCTTATTGACCAATTCTGCTACTCTATCTACGACTGGCGCATGTAGAGCGTGGATCAATTCCTGTCGTGGTTTAGTGTGTGCTGTACATATAATTGGGGACATACTTGGACCCGTTGTAGGCATTTTGACCACGCTGTTTTGTATGCAGCGAGACGTAGTTCATAACCATTTGGGAGGTCTCTATCCGGAAACAGCGTATAAGACTCGACATCGTCCGAGTCTGTCACTAGGCGTGGGTGAAACGCTACGCAAGAGATGGCCTCCCTACCTGCCTCCCTGAGTGGAATGTAAACGCTCGTCTGTTCGTTTTCATCAGATGCTAATTACCGCCGTACACCGCGACGAACCTGGTGAGTGTCGTCCAAGGCGGCTTCGAGGACCATCGAGTGCTGGCGTGGTGGTGGTCGAGGTCAACGACTTGGCGTGACCAACTCGTGCATTACGAGCCTACCCTAAATGTCCAATCGAACGCGTCGCGTCGCGTCTCAATCTTTCTCCTCATCATCGACCATGTCCTCCCCGCCCCGCATCGACTTCCCCACGTCCGACATCGACGATGTCGACATGGACGCAGCCCCACAGACCAGCCCGCAGCGACTCTTTTTCCCGGGCAGCGACCCTGCCACGCCTCTCGCCCAGCGTGTCGCCAGTTTCACCCCGCTCAAGACGCCCAAGAACCGCAGGGGGGACATTCACTCGTCCCTCACGTCCACCACGCCACGCCGCATCGCACGCAGAGCGTACCACGACGATCTGCTGTCCGACAACCCCAATTCGGACGGGGCGCACCTGTCCATCCCACCTTCCTCTGCGCCGAACCTCTCCGCACCTGCAGCGCCGACGGACGAACCCGACGAGATCCGTGCGATATGGGGTACAACCGTGAACCTCGCAGAGACAATGAAGCTCTTCCGCGAGTTCCTTCGGGGGTTCAAACCCAAGTACCGTGCCACGCGCGATCGGGAACACAACATACCCACCGCCGCGTTCGACTCGCCGGAGGATGCGGAGGTCGTCACGTACGAGGCACAGCTACGCATCATGCGTCAGACGGGCCAGACCAACCTGAATCTGGACATGGTCAACTTGCTCGCATACCCGCCATGCAAAAAGCTGTTTGGACAGCTCCAGAAGTACCCTCAGGAAGTGATACCCGCGATGGATCAAGTGCTCAAGGATCTCATGCTAGAAATTGCCGACGAAGACCAGCAGGCTGGCATGGACGGCATGCAAGGGGAACAGGGGGACGAAGAAATCGCCGATATCATGGGCAGAGTATACAAAGTACGACCATTCGGACTCGGGTCTGTCAACATGCGCGAACTCAATCCGAGCGGTAAATCGATCTCCTGGTTCTGTATGTCGTGATCCTGGAACGCCTTTGCAGATACCGACAAGCTCATCTGTATCAAGGGTCTCGTCATCCGTGCCACCCCGGTCATTCCAGACATGAAAGTGGCGTTTTTCCGATGCCTTACATGCTTGCATACTGTGCAAGTTGAAATCGATCGTGGCAAGATCGAAGAACCTGGTCGTTGTCCTCGTGATGTCTGCGCGTCAGTCGGCACGATGTCGCTCATACATAACCGTTGTGAATTTGCGGACCGACAGGTTGTTAGGCTACAGGAGACCCCAGACGCAGTGCCAGATGGTCAAACACCTCACACTGTTTCTCTGAGCGTTTACGATGAGCTGGTCGATGCAGCAAAACCTGGTGACCGCCTCACGGTTATCGGGATCTTTAGGAGTGTACCAGTGAGGGTGAACCCTCGCCAGCGTACAATGAAGAGCCTTTTCAAAACATATCTCGATGTCGTGCACATTCAGGTTGAAGATGCCATCGGAGGTGCACAGATACGAAAAATACGCAGGGCTGAACTCGAGGCGAAACTTATCGAGCTGAGCAGAAGACATGATCTGTATGAGCTTCTGGCACGATCGCTTGCACCGTCTATCTGGGAGATGGAGGATGTCAAGAAGGGTATACTGCTTCAGCTATTTGGCGGAACGAACAAGAGTATTGCAAGAGGTGGTGGAGGTGGGGGGCCGAGATATCGTGGGGACATTAACGTCCTGCTCGTTGGTGATCCCGGTACCAGTAAGTCTCAGATCCTGCAGGTGATTTTCTACATGGCACTTTATGCTGGAGACGCTGACGTCCTCCGATTAGTACGTACACAAAATTGCCCCTCGTGGAGTGTATGCGTCTGGGAAAGGATCGTCAGCCGTTGGTCTCACTGCCTACGTTACTCGAGATCCAGACTCGAAACAACTTGTTTTAGAGAGGCAAGTTAACGCCAGTGCGTCCCCCCGTTTCATGGTTAACGACGTGTTTAGTGGTGCCCTCGTTTTGAGTGACGGAGGGGTCTGCTGCATTGACGAATTCGATAAAATGTCGGACGCGACGCGTAGTGTCCTTCACGAAGTCATGGTCTGTCGGCGAATCTGATACTGGTGACCTCGACTGATGGCAGCATCAGGAGCAGCAAACTGTTTCGATAGCGAAAGCTGGCATCATCACTACCTTGAATGCGCGTACATCCATTCTTGCCGCAGCCAATCCGGTCGAGTCGAAATATAATGTCAACTTGCCTATCACGCGAAATATCGACCTCCCTCCGACTCTGATATCGCGATTTGACCTGCTCTACCTTGTTCTGGATCAAGTTGACGAGACGCTGGACCGCAAGCTGGCTCAGCACCTGGTCGGGCTATACCTCGAGGATGCCCCGGACACTGGAGGCCATGATGTCCTGGTGAGTCCTATCTCAACTTTTGGTGTACTCGTGTGTTTACAGCGACTCAGCCACTCGAAGAACTCTCTGCGTACATCGAGTACGCTCGGACGCATATTCATCCGGTCCTCAGCTCTGAAGCCAGCGATGAACTCGTCGCGTCGTACGTCTCCCTTCGCGCCATTGGAGCCAATGAGCCCCGTGCCGCGGAGAAACGTATTACTGCCACGACACGTCAGCTGGAGAGTATGATCCGGTTGTCTGAAGCACACGCGCGTATGCGTTTCGCTGCACATGTGGAGCTGCAGGACGTGCAAGAAGCGTGTCGGCTGATGCGCGAGGCGATTCGGACGAGTGCGATGGACCCGCGGACGGGCAAGATTGACATGGGCCTGCTCAATACGGGGACTGGGGTTGGACAGCGGAGGTTGCGCGATGACATGCGGAGGGAACTGTTGGCGATGTTGGACGGTGCTGGCGCGACGAAGGGTCGTGGTGTCCGGTGGGGCGATGCGATGAAGCGGTTGGGCGAGCAGAGTAGCATCCGAGTGGACGCGGTCGAGTTTGGCGAGGTGATCAAGGCATTGGAGAACGAGGGGGTCATTGCGGTCGTTGGCGAGCGCGACAGACGCATGATCCGCAAGGTCGAGGGTGGTTGAATGGATGTTGTTGTTGTACTGTTTCGGTTAACATTTTTTTTCACTCTCATGCTTGCTGCGACGCGGAGGGTCTTGTTGTGCGGGTCGAGGCGTCATGCCGGTGTTAGTCGCGATATCGGGGCGATCACAACTCGACCGAACTATCAGATCGATCCGAGACGACGACCACTGCGACGTCTCGCTACGACGTCCCTCAAAAGACACGCAGTACCACTCCATTTGGACTTTGGGTTTGACACCGACAGCACCATGGCGTCCCTCAAGTCCCCACAACCCGCGCCAAGCTGGCAGCACACCGTCGAGGACATCGAGCGACTGACCACCGAGGCACTCGCCAGGGACAAGAAGGTCAGCGACGACATCGTCCAGCTGCCCGAGGACAAGCTCGGTTTCGACAACGTGAGCCTCCTCGCCGTGTCCGTATCCCATCGCTGATCGCACTCCAGGTCTTTGTGAGTCGACAACGCCGGGTCCATGCCCGCCATCGCGTTCACCTCTTGTGACAGCTCGCGCTTGCTACTGCAGAAGCCGAATTCGACATCACCCTCGAACCCCTATACTTTTACCAAAACGTTTCGACGAACAAGTCCCTCCGGGACGCCTCCACCAAGTGCGAGGAGCGCGCACGCAAGTACGCCAATCAGGAGTCGATGCGCGAGGACCTGTACAAGGCAAAGGTGACCACGGCGGCCAACCTGCGCAAGTCCGGTGCGTGGGACAAGCTGAGTGCAGAACAAAAGCGACTCGTAGACAAGATGCTCCTCGACGGGAAGCGCGCCGGTTTGGCGATCGAGAGCAAGGAGGAGAGGGAACGGTTGAAGAAGCTCAAGGACGAGCTTTCGGACGCGTGTCTCAAGTTTACGGTGCGTGGAATTCGTTCTTCTTTGCGTTTGTGGGCTGAATCGTGTATGATCGCGTAGCAAAACTTTAACGAGGAAAACGTGCGTGGGGTCGTGTTTGCTCTTTGGGTCGGTCGATCTGACTCGCTGTGATAGGGTCGCGTCAGCTTTACGCGCGAGCAGCTCGAAGGGGTCCCCGAGGACGTGGTATCCGGCTATACCCAGCGTAAGGACGGCGACAAAGTGTTTTACGATGTCACCTTCAGGACACCCGACATCTTCCCCATCGTAAGTTGTCTCGCAACCATTGAGCACCATCGATCCTGACTTTCGCTCTAGTTTAAATACGCTCACGACCCGAAAACGCGGCAAGCAGCACAACAGGCCTATGATGATAGACTCGCCATCAACGTCGGATACTTGGATACGGCCATCCGCCTGCGCAGGCAGATCGCAGAGATGCTACAGTACCCCTCCTGGGCGGATTACATCACCGAGGTCAAGATGGTCAAGACCGCAGCCAACGCGAAAAAGGTCCGTCGCCTTGGAGGTCGTGCTCCCTTGCAAATCTCATCCATGTCTAGTTTTTGGACGACCTCAAGGCACATCTCGACCCTCTTGGCATCAAAGAACGCGTTACCCTTCTGAAGCTTAAACAGGAGGAGCATACGAAGCGTGGCTTGCCGATCGACGACAACTTTTACATTTGGGATTACAGGTATATAGCGTCTGAATCCGCTTCCCCGTCCTTGTCTTGACGGTATCCCGCTAGGTATTATGACCGCCTCTACCTAGAGCGCAACCTAGATCTCGACGATTCTCTCGTCAAGGAGTACTTCCCCGTTGCCGTCGTCGTCCCCGCCATTCTCGATATATACCAGAACTTACTCAGTGTCAAGTTCGTCGAGATTACGGGGGATGCACGGGACGTATGGCACCCTGGTGAGTGCCTTGTGATGTGCCGAGGCTGCAAGCAAGCGACTCAACTCCGTATAGAGGTGCAGCAGTTTGCAGTTTGGGAAAAGGACGCCAAGGACGAATCAGGTTTCGTGGGATACTGCTACCTTGATCTATTCCCTCGCGGTACGATGTCTCGACTACTCGTTTGTAAGAGTTGCTCACGTTCCGACTTTTAGAGGGCAAATACTCGCATGCCGCGGTGTGGGGCCTCCTTCCAGGGTACGA
>JBBPTR010000308.1:0-13331 GCA_038094255.1 Porphyrellus aff. niger
AGCGGAGAAGAACGTCACTAGGGAAGGTCAAGGAAGACAACGGTAAATGGGGAATGGAGGAAAAGAAGAATAGAGCATTGTACGTCGTATTGGAATAACCCAGGAAGGATCTCTACGTCACAAGGAATGAGAAGTAGCACAAGATGGGGAACAAGGGAGAAAATTGTAACACACTCCCTCCAGAATTTGCCGACTTCGCCGACGTCTTTGCCGAACCCACAGGGCTATCCCTTCCCCCTCCTTGAGAATTTGATCACACCATCGACCTTGATGACTCGTTTGTCCCAAAGAAAGCCTGGGTATATCCTTTGAACCCGGCACAGTTGCAAGCCTGCAAGGAATTCATCAAAGAACACCTTGCCTCTGGCAAGATTGTACCATCTTGCTCTCCACAAGCTGCCCCCTTCTTCTTTGTTGATAAGAAGGATGGCAAACTTCGCCCCTGCCAAGACTATCGATACCTCAATGAACACACCATCAAGAACATGTACCCCTTACCCCTTATCTCCGAACTCATCAATAAAATGAAGGGATCCAAATACTTCACCAAGTTCGACGTATGCTGGGGATACAACAATATCTGCATCTGCCCTGAGGATCGATGGAAAATGGCCTTCATCACTCCCGTCGGGCTCTTTGAGCCCACCGTCATGTTCTTTGGCCACTACAACTCCCCTACCACATTTCAGGCCTTTATGAACCACATCTTTGCCGATTATATTGTGGAAGGATGGTTCGAGGCATATATGGACGACACAATGATCTATTCCGACGACTACAATGAGCATATAGCTCGAACTCGCAAGGTTCTCACCAGATTCTGAGAGCACGAACTTCATTTGAAGTTAGAGAAATGTACCTTCAACGCCAAGAAGGTCGACTTTCTAGGCATGGTCATCACACCCGATGGTGTTACCATGGACCCCACCAAGCTCAAGGCGATCCAAGAATGGAAAGCTCCCCTATCTGTGCGCACAGTCCGATCATTTATTGGTTTCTGCAACTTTTATAGGAAGTTTATCCCAAACTTCTCCGACTTGACCAAACCACTGCTCTCCCTTACTACAAAGGGAGCTACCTGGCACTGGTTGCCCGATCACGAAGCCGCATTCCAGAAGCTGAAATCAGCCTTCCTTGCTTGTCTGGTTCTCGCCTTCCCGGACACTTCCAAACCATTCCACTTAATGACCGACGCCTCCCTTATCACTACTGGCACGGTCTTGATGCAGAAAGATACCAATGGCGACCTCCACCTGGTTGTATACTTCTCCAAGACGTTATCACCTGCCGAGCGCAACTATGACATATATGACTGAGAACTCCTCGCTGTCATCAATGCACTCAATGAATGGAAGCACTACCTTACTGGTACTGCACACCCGGTTCAGGTCCTAACAGACCATAAGAACCTCACCTACTTCCGCGCACCACAGAAACTCTCGCGCCGCCAAGCCAGACAGCTCATGTTCCTGCAGGACTTTGATCTGCACTGGACCTCTCTTCCCGGCACTGCCATGGGCCCTGCTGATGCCTTGTCCTGTCAGGACGACGTGGACACTTCTTTAGACAACACCGACATAGTCCTCCTTTCCAACGATCTATTCGTCTGTGCCATTGATGTTAAGATTGCCAATGACATTGCCAGCTCTACTCCCAATGACCCTTTGGTCAAAGATGCCCTTACCGCTCTAGCAGCAGGCTCTTCACTGTTTCCCCGAGCCTCCAAACATGATTGGCTCTTTGATGAGGGATGCCTTTACTATAAGGGTCGCCTCTATATCCCTGATTCCGTGCACATGGCACTTCTCCGTGCCACCCACGACTCCCCTGCCGGCAGCCACGGTGGTCACTTCCGTACTCTCAATGTGCTCCAATGTGACTATTGGTGGCCTGGCATGTCTTCTGCCATCCGTAAATTCATCTCTGGCTGTGCTGCCTGCCAAGCCAACAAAGTGAACACCCATCCCACTGTCCTGGGGCTGGTCCCCATTCCGTCCGCCGCCACTCGCCCGTTCCAACAGATCTTGGTCGACCTCATCACTGATTTGCCCCCCAGCTCGGGCTTTGACTCTGTTATGGTCGTGGTCGACCATGGCCTTACGAAGGGGGTGATTTACACTCCCTGCCACAAGACAATCGACGCCATGGGCATTGCCCAACTCTTTTTTGAGAAAGTCTTCTCTCGTTTTGGCCTACACGACAAATGCATCTCCGATCGAGGCCCACAATTCGCCTCTACCTTTGCAAAGGAGCTCGCTCGCCTCCTTGAATACAACCTCGCCCTATCCACTGCCTACCACCCACAGACCAACGGTGAAACTGAACACATTAACCAAGAACTCGAAACTTATCTTTGTATCTTCTGCAAAGGACAACCCTCCAAATGGGCATCGCTCCTTCCTATGGCAGAATACTCCCATAACTCCGCAGTACATTCTGTTATGCAGACGCAAGTCTAGTAACCAAGGAACCTTCGTGGGTGATACTCATGAAGAGACCAACAACCATGAAGAGGATCAAGGACTAAGGATGCGTCGGATAGACGTAGACTAGAGGTTCTGAGGGAGAAGTGAAGAGCTTCGACTAAGGGTTCTAGAGGAGAAGCGAGGAGCTTTGACTAAGGGTTCTGGAGGAGAAGCGAACGGCTTCGACTAAGGGTTCTAGAGACAAGCGAGAGCTTGGCCACAAGAGCTAGCATAGATTGCGCAGATCAAGTGTAAAGATTACAATACATGACAGCAAGGTTTATATAGCGAAATGGCTACCAAACCGGGAACAATGGGAATCAGGGACACTAGACCGTTGTGAGAGAAACAGTCAGGAGAGACGCTGTCCATGTGGAGATGAAACATGTATCAAAAGAGTGACCATATGGCCAGGAACGGTTACCTTGCGATGGCGGTAATGAAGAGTGGAAATAGAACATCGCTAAGGAGAAAGATGGGTAAGAACGTTACCTTGTGACAGTTGGAGAGAAGCAGAGAAGAACGTCACTAGGGAAGGTCAAGAAAGACAACGGTGAACGGAGAGTGGAGGAAGAGAAGAATGGAGCATTGCACATTGTATTGGAATAACCCTAGGAGGATCTCTACGTCGCAAGGAACGAGAAGTAGCACAAGATTGGGAACAAGGGAGAAAATTGTAACACATTCAGTCACCAGACAAACCCCATTTTCCCTCATGATGGGATATGAGCCCTGTTCTTACCCCGCTCTCGGCAAAACCTTTGCCCCTGCCATTGACCGACGGCTCACTCTCCTAGAAACTGCCAGAAAAGAAGCCCAGGCAGCCCATGAGAAAGCTGCACGAATGGTTAAGGAACGCGTCAACTTGAAATCGCTACCCTTCAAGAAAGGAGATAAAGTCTGGCTAGATTCCCGACATCTAAAACTAGGCTATCCCACGAAGAAACTTGCCCCTCGACGCAAAGGCCCATTTGAAATAGAAACAAGTGGTGTCTTCTGTAACCTATAAACTCCGCCTTCCAGAACAATGGAAGATCCACAATGTATTCTACACCTCGCTTCTTTCCCCATTTAGGGAAACTCTGGAACATGGTCCGAATTTCATAAAGCCACCACCAGACTACATTGGCGGAGAAAAAGAATACGAAGTCGCGGCCATCTTAGGCCACCGTGGAAACAAAGGATGCCGCCAGTACCTAATCTCATGGAAAGGATATTCTGCAGCAGACAATACCTGGGAACCCGAATCAAATCTCTCTCACACACAGACCCTGCTGCGGACCTATAAGAAAACTCACCCAAAAGTCTTTCCAACAGAGAGTTCGCTCTAACCAACACTGCCATCCCATCCACTGTAACCATGATCAACAACATCTACGACTTTATTTTGGCACTACTCGTCTTGCTCTTCGGAGCTATCTTCGCCCTTCTCCATTGGGCTAAAACATGGATGGCCAACGAGGGTGGCATAACCCTTGGGTTCAAGAGTCATCGGAATGAGTGGACGTTGTCCCTCTTCCGACCTCAATGAATTAGATTAGGAGGATCGGTTAGAATGGACCCCAACGGTTGGTCTCCCAATGACAACCAGTGGGTAGATGAAAGAGATGATGAAGGAAATGCGCTGCCTCCTGTAGGGTGGCCCGTGTTACGACTGGCCCGGGTAGGGACAGAAGTAGACTTGTGGAACAAGGTCAAGGAGAGGTTTCAAGGTTTTAGTGTCGACTCAAGAGTACGACGGAGACTCGCAGAGGAGATGCTAACCGTGGCTAGCGTTCGAGGAGTTACCAAGTGGATTGCAAGGTAAATGCAAGTAGAACAAGTCTAGGGTATGTACAGGCGAGCAGTGAGGCTTATATACCCTAGCTATGGAAGGTCATGGGATCTGAAAGAATATTCCATGACAAAGCAAGATGACAAGTCATGACCTAGCATGACTGAGCAAATTGACAAAGTGTGACTAAAGGTGATGACAATAGAATATGAAGGAATGTGAAGGAATCGGATGGAAGGAAGTGATGACGAAGCAAATGGAATGGTATAGAATACTATGGAATGGGATGAGTCATCGCAGAAGAAATGAAATAACGTCCTAGGTGGGGATCGAACTAGCGATCATAGTGGTACAAGGAAAGAATCGTAACATTACCCCCTTAGTAGACTGAATGTCCCAGGAAGTCTTCTTAATGACCCAGGGAACTGGTCATGTTGGCGTAGGTGACATCGTCATAGATGTTGTCCCCAGGAGAGAGCGAACGAGAGCGTTTGCAGTTGGCACGGGGAGCGTGAGGTATGTTTGGCGGGGAAATAGGAATGGGCCGAGAGGGACCCGGCTGGGCACAGCGATGATGGCGAGAGTGCTGAGAACCAGAGGAGGAGGAAGACGCTTCATGTGCAGGTCGGCGTTTAAGGGGGCATCCCCATTCTTCATGTCCGGGAGCCATTCTGAGGCAATGGGGACAGTGGTAGTCCGGGCAGTTGAGTTTAAAGTGGCCGGGGCGACGGCAGCGAAAACAGGTGGCGGCATATTCTGGATGGGATGGAGGGAGAGGCACCGGTTGCGGGTGGTGAAGTACAGAGGGTGGTACAGTGGTGGCCCGTCCCACTGGTGGGAGGCCGAATACCTCCATGGTGTATCGGTCTATGTCTGCCAGAAATTCTCCAAATTCTAACTGATGGTAGAGTTGGCCTAGTCGGACGTGAATGTCTGCCATGATTTCGTGGAGGATGGTTCTGGATATGTGGGCTTGGGCGTTTGCATTTTGCCTGGATGGAATAGGGAGGAAGCGGTTCAACCACTGGATCTGATGGGTCATTCGGTAGAGAGCGTCATAGGGGGAGTCTGCGTCTACGTGGGCATTGATAGCAGTGTAGAGCCTGGGGTCAAGGACGTGTTGCCTGGCAAAGAGGCCATAATTGGCTGGGGGATAATCCCCTTGGAGTCTGTGGGAATAAATGGGGAGGTCCACCGATTCGATCGGGGATGGAGCTTCAGGTTTGGATGGTGCCGGGGACGGGAGTCTAGGAGAGGGAGTACCGTTCTCTCCTTCTATGTGGATGTTTGGGGGAAGGACAAGGTTTGGGATGTCGTGGAGGGAGGCATACACCTCCTCAGGGTCCACGAGGGTGGACACGGGAGAGAGAAGTTCAGGTGGTGAGGTTGGAATGAAGGATCGGATGTTGGCGTGAGTGAAGATCCGTTCAACTTCTTCTTCAGTGCTGGAGCCGATGGTGTCTATGAGGGGATCATCGGTGGTGAAAGGGGACGAGCGAGCGGGGAGGTGAGTGATACTATTGACAGCGAAGGCAGCGGCATAGGCAGCTTCTTCGGAGGAGTAAATGGTAGAGGATGTGGCAGAGTAGATGCTGGAAGGGGAAGACATTCTTATTTTCTGTGACAAGTGGGTTTATCTGCTGGGGGAGTAGATGAGGGAGGAGAAGAGAGAGAGTGATGTCTTTTATAGTCGTCCAGGGTATCTTTAGCATGTTTCAAGTTCCGCTCGGGAACCCACAAGTCGTCTTCGGATGAGTAACCCTTCCATCGGATCAGGAACATGTGGCCCGATGGAGGTCCATGGTGGCGTAGGATCTTTTCAATTTCATATTCTTCTTCGCCTTCTATTAGGTCCGGAGGTGGAGCTTGGAAGTTTCGTCCATGAATGGTGTTCTCCCGATAGGGGGATAGAAGGGAGGCATGGAAAACCAGATGTATTTTCCAAGTCTTCGGGAGGCGGAGTTGATAGGTGATAGGGGATAGGACCTTGGTAATAGTAAAGGGTCCTTCTCGTTTAGGGGAGAACTTGGGGTTAACGACGGATCATTTCAAGTTGCGGGCTTCTAACCATACCTTATCTCCTAGATTGAATAGGGTAAAACTGCGGTGAGAACGTGCTGCTACGGTTTGTCATGCGAGTTCGTGGGCTGCAAGGGCTTCTTCTCTTGCTGCGGAGAGGGATTTTAGCCGGGAGTCTACAGCTGGGAGATCTGATGGAGGGAGAACAGAGGGAAGGGCACAGGGTTTGAAGCCCATCATGAGGAAGAATGGGGATTGCCTGGTGACGGAGTGAGGGCGGTGGTTGTGCACAAATTCAGCGTGGGAGATCTTTTCTGACCATGAGGTGGGATTGCTTCCGCAGAAGATCTGTAAATAGGTTTCGACTTCCTGGTTAACACGTTCTGTTTCACCGTCAGTCTGAGGGTGATAGGCTGTGGACAAGGCGAGATCGTAGTTGAGTATCCTTCCTAGCTCTTTAGCGAAGGAGGAAGCGAACTGGGGGCCTCGGTCAGAGATGATTTTGTCATAGAGACCGAAATGGAGGAAGACTTTGTGGAAAAAGAGGGCGGCAATACCCTCGGTGGTGATAGTTTTCTTAGTGGGGCAGAGAATTACCCCCTTAGTAAGGCTGTGGTCCACCACAACCAAAAGGGAATCGAAGCCAGCAGAGGAAGGAAGGTCGGTGATAAGATCACACGAGATCTGCTGGAATGGGCGGGTGCAGGTGGATTTAATGGGGGTGAGCGGAGGAATGGTGGGATGGGTGTTGGCTTTGTTTTGCTGGCAAACAGCGCAGCTGGAAACATAGGATTGGACATAAGAGGCCAGGCCAGGCCACCAGAATTCTAAAGCGACGAGTTGGTGAGTCTTTAGATAGCTGGGATGTCTGGCGGTTTCATGATTGTGACACCATTTAAGGATGTTGTGGCGGAGGGTTCCAGAGGGGGGAACGTAGATACGTCCTTTGTACATGAGGACACCATCTTGGTGTTGCCAGTCAGCAAGACGGTTAAGGAAAGCGGAGGGGATACCCTCATTGAGCAGTTGGAGCTGCTGCAGAACGAAGGGGTCATCCATGGAGGCGGAGGTAATGTGGTGGTGCATGGTGGTGTCTATGAGGTTGACAAAGAGGGAAGGGGGAAGTGCCACGGTGCCTTCGTTGTCTTGGGAGAGAACGGCATGGTCAATGCGGCGTGAGAGAGTGTCAGGGGCTCCAAGGAGTTTGCCTGGGACATGGATTAATTTCAAGTTGAAGTCCGCTAAATCAAGGAGCCAGTGTGCCTGGCGGTGATTAAGGTGCTGTGGCTTCTGGAAGTACATGAGATTTTTATGGTCTGTAAAGGATTGGACCGGGAAGAGGGATCCGCGGAGATAGTGTTGCCACGCCTTGAGGGCACAGATGATAGCGAGGAGTTCTCGGTCGTAGATGTCATAGTTTTTCTCCGCCGGAGAGAAGGATTGTGAGAGGTAGGAACAGGGGTGCCAATCCCCATTTTCATCGGTTTGGAGGAGGACTCCGCCTGAGGCAAAGGCAGAAGCGTCGGTGGCAATGGCGAACAGTTTTGCCGGGTCAGGAAGGCATAGGACGGGCTTGGAGAGGAATAGCGCTTTCAAGCGCTGGAATGCACCTTCTTGATCTGAAGTCCATTTCCATGCAGCGGACTTCTTGGTAAGGTCCAGGAGGGGCCGTGCGATAGTGGCGTAAGCCGGAATGAAACGCCGGTAGAAATTGGTGAATCCGAGGAATGATTAGATATCCTTGACTGAGGAAGGGGTCGGCCATTGAGCGATCCCATCAAGCTTGACGGGGTCCATGGCGAGTTCGCCAGGTTTTACGATCATGCCGAGATATTCGACGGATTCGGCGGCAAAGGTGCATTTCTCGAGTTTCAAGTGAAGGTCAAGTTCCTTCATGTGTTGAAGGACTCTTTTGGTGCGTTCTTCGTGGGTAGCAGCATCAGGGGAGAAGATTAGGAGGTCATCCATGTAAATGATAAGCCATCCTTCGGCGATGAGATCGCGGAATGAATCATTCATGAAACGTTGGAAGGTGGCGGGAGAGTTTGACATGCTGAAGAACATGATGTTTGGTTTGAATAGCCCTTTGTGGGTAATGAAGGTGGCCTTCCATTGATGACCGTCTTTGATTCGCATGTTGTTGTATCCCCATCAAACATTGAACTTAGTGAATACATTGGCGCCCTTTAGTTTATTGACGAGGTCGGAGATGAGAGGAAGGGGGTAGGCATCGCGGATGGTGTGTTCGTTCAGATAGTGGTAATCTTGGCATGGGCAGAGCTTTCCATCCTTCTTTTTGATGAAGAAGAATGGAGATGCTTGTGGGGAGTTCGATGGGTGGATCTTCTGGGCGTCGAGGTTTTCCTTAAGGAATTCCTCAGTAGCTTTCTGTTCTTCGAGAGACAGGGGATAGACCTTCCCTATCTTTGGGACGAAGGTTTCTTTGAGATTAATCTCATGGTCGTAGGGGCGCGATGGGGGAAGGTGGTCGGCTGATTCTTTGGCGAACACCGATGCGAATTGTCGGTATTCTTCTGGGAGTTGAGCTTTGGGTTTTAGCTTCTCCACTTTGGCGGCAAGCTTAGTAGACGTAGTTAGGGCGGCAACTTGTGCAGTAGGGAGGATTCGGGATCCGAGGTGGACTACCCGAAACAAGGCGCGGTTGTCAAGGGCTCGCTCTGTATAACGTTCAGGGTCATTTGGTGTTGTGTCCTCCAGTTTATGGAGATAGTCGAAGAGGTGTTTATGGGTTATCGAGTTTACCCATTCATGATTCGGAGGTTTGGCCAAGAGTCGTAAGTGAGCGTCATGGCGGGTGGAGTCAGCGAGGTGGAGTTGATAAAGCTCCCGGGATTGATCCTTGGATTCTTCGATGGACAGGGTTTGTCTCTCCCAGTTAACAACTGGGTTGATGTGGCGAAGCCAGGGAAGGCCTAGTATGATGTTTTGGTAGCCACAGTTCATGATGTGGAAGGTTGACCGCAGTGCGAGTCCTTCGACGTCGAGGAAGAGGTCACAGGTGAACCGGATTGATCCGGTCTTGTTGTCAGACCCATCTGCGTTGGCAATGGGAAGGGGGTTGGCCAAGTGGGAAGTCAGGAGGCGATGTTTCCAAACAAAGCCCCAGTCAATGCAATTGATGTCCGTGCTGCTGTCAACGAGAGCGCAAGTGTCGACGGTTTTCATTGTGTGTGTGGGAACAATAACTGAAACGGGGATGATCATAGATTTTGAGTTTACTGATATAGTTACTGAGGCACATGTAGCGGTAGGGGAGGAATTCTTTGTCGACGAAGTTCCCCTATCTAAAAACTCGACTGGAATGCTACCCTTCTTATGGTAGTCTTTTCCTCATCGTCTTCTTCTTTGACTTCTTCGATCTTGGCGGCGTGTGTAACCTATTGTACCTTTTTGGCAGCAGGTTTCTTGGGTCGTGGAGAGCTGTCCAGAAAGGTAGTGCATTTCCAGGCAGGGTGGCCGGGTTGTTGGCAACGGAAACAAAGTCCCTCTCGGGTGCATTTGTCTCATTCTTGAGGCGTGAGTTTCTTGGGGCGGACGGCATCTATGTCCATTGCATTGGGATCCCAGGCAGGAGTGGACTGAGAGGAGGAGGGAGTAAAGGGTGTAAAAGCCCTTTGGGTGTGACATTGTTTAGAGATGAAGTCAATGTGTGTTTGATTGTTTTTGTAATACTCAGCTTGTTTGTACCAATCTGCAATCATGGTGGGTACAGTTCCTTGGTTCATGATCGGCTTCATAATGTGGATGGGAATGCCTACTTGGAAGTAGGCAATCAAGACGGCGGCGTCATCGATGGGGTCGAGTTTTGCCCGGGTGACATTGTTGCGGAAGTTGGTGATGTATTCACTCAACTCAGAACTGTAGGAGATGTGAGTGGAGACTAGCCAGTTGAGCGCGTTTCTGGCGATGTTGGAATGAGCGAATGCTGTGTTGAATTCGGCGACGAAGTCGTCGAATTTTCCTAGGGTCTTTTTCTTGAGAGCATTCATGGTGAAGGATTGGGCCCATGCGGCTGCTCCTTTTTCTCGCATATAGGATAGGGCGAATCCCACTTTCTTGTCATCGTCATCATAGGTGGCCGAATTGACCATCAGGTAGAGGCGGACTGAGATAAGCCATTGCTCAGCTTTCTCTGGGTTACTGTTGAAGACGGCAGGGGTGTTGAGATGGAGTTCCTTGGATGATGAAGAGGCCATTGGTCGTCATGGGGGAAGGTGAGCGAATGGATTAGAAGGTGGTTGGGAAATGGGAAGAGTGGTGCGGATGGGAGGTACTAGTGGGAATAGACGACCGGTCTGAGCGACAGGAGTAGGTGAAGGTGGAGTGGGAACTCGAGGAAGAGTAATGATGACAGCTAGTTTGTGGGCAAGGTTCTGAGAGACTGCTTCTTCTGATGGAGAAGGAAGCTGGAGATCGGGTTCAGTAAGAACTGGGGATGCGGCAGGAGTTCCGTGGTGTGACACTGAGGATTCTGAGTTGCGCGATTCGCGCCAAGGTACCGTTGGTAAGGGACGGGTTCTAAGGGGTTCCGCTTCCGCAGAAGGCGGGTTCGAGGGTTCTGTGGGGTCCGCTTCGATAGGAGAAGGCAGATTCTGAGGTTCCTGGATGGAGTATCCAGAAGCGCGGAAGAGTACTTGAGAGATTGCCTGACTGAGGTCGTCAGCAGACGTTGTAGGTGATACGGTGGTCTACTCAATGGTAGCCATGTTCAAGAAGACTTGTTCTTTTGTTACGACTAGCCCGGGTAGGGACGGAAGTAGACTTGCGGAACAAGGTCAAGGAGAGGTTCCAAGGTTTTAGCATCGACTCAAGAGTACGACGGAGACTTGCAGAGGAAATGCTAACCGCGGCTAGCGTTCGAGGAGTTACCAAGTGGATTGCAAGGTAAATGCAAGTAGAACAAGTCTAGGGTATGTACAGGCGAGCGGCGAGGCTTATATACCCTAGCTATGGAAGGTCATGGGATCTGAAAGAATATTCCATGACAAAGCAAGATGACAAGTCATGACCTAGCATGACTGAGCGAATTGACAAAGTGTGACTAAAGGTGATGACAATAGAATATGAAGGAATGCGAAGGAATCAGATGGAAGGAAGCGATGACGGAGCAAATGGAATGGTATAGAATACTATGGAATGGGATGAGTCATTGCAGAAGAAACGAAATAACGTCCTAGGTGGGGATCGAACTAGCGATCATAGTGGTACAAGGAAAGAATCATAACAGTACCTGGGCTTCCATCATCTCTGTAATGTCATCTCCTCTCCATTGTTTATTGTAAAGAAGATAAGCTCCATTGAAGTCATCCAGTCCTGGTTGCCGTAGAGTAGTGGTGGTTCCCATAGTGTCATCCCTGGGTAGAATTGTAACATTGGGAACAAAGATAGGGTTCAACAAGTAAGGGTCTCATCTGAGCTAAGCTCCCTAGGATGGTCGCTAGTCATCACATAAGATTGCATAGAACTAACTTAAGGTTACAGGGTATATATGGGCATCTTTATATAGTGTGGGATAGATGGATCATGAGGTATGTGAGAGAGTACCTTAGGAGGGGTAAATGTCTATAAAAGGAAAGTAGGCATAGGGGAATCTGAGTAAGACAAGAAATATAAATAGAACTTGCTGATGAAGCAAGAAATGGAAATTAAATAGAATAAAACTCAGCCATTGGAAGTAGTGGAGCTGTGGTGTATCAGTGGTGTCTGCAGTTGATGATGGCACCTGCCAAGGCACCATGCCAAGGTACCATTCTCACATCTGCATTAGGTGGTCCTGTGGTATGCAAGAGTCAGATCTACCCAGAGATCTGGATCTGGGAGAAGTGAGTCAGGGCAGTTAGTGGCAAGTGAGTAGCCCATTGGATAATAGTCCAGTAGTTGGTCCATCTCTTAGTAGAGAGTGGCTGCCTGAGCCTCCAGCATCTGCATAGTCTCTCTGTCCCATTGTTCCTCATAAGTTAAGAAAGTTGAATCACAGTCTTCTGGTCCTGGTTGCCATTGTGAAGTGTTGCCCTTAGTATGAGGGTAATTTGTAATAGTTCCACACAATCTTACATGGTGACTAGCAACCACTCTTGGAAGTCTTCAGTTATCAAGCAAGACCCTTCATCAACTATCTCTGCTGTTCCCAATCCCTTACCCAGATATATGGAACCACTTTACATCATCAATCCAGCAGTACAGGCTAGAGTCCCTTCATTGGGTGATTGCCTAGGATCCTATATCATACCCTTGCTCTTACAAGGTAGAGGTTGTTGGTCTCTTTGTGAGTATTACCCTTGAGTCCAAGAAGAGAAGAAGGTTAGCTTCTGAGAGTTATTGCTACTATCACATTAGCATAACAATCTGCTATCACTCCTAAAGGTAATGATAAGTCTAAGTGTTACAATTTTCCTCATTCATCATTTCATCCTCTTCATCTCCATTCCCTGCAATGTAGAGATCCTTCCTGGTCTCTATTAGTACAACCTACCTTGCTCCTTCTTTCTTCTTCTAAGTCCAGTACTCACTATTGTCCCTGTTGATTCCCCTTAGTGACATTCATCTCCGTTATTCTCTCCAGTCATCACAAGGTATCATTCTTGACCTCATGGTCACTCCCTTACTTTCTCTAAGTGATGTTCTATTTTCGCTTTTCTTTACTGCCATTGCTAGGTAATTGTTCCTGACCTTATGGTCACCTCTTGACACATGTTTCACTTCCACATGGACAGTGTCTCTCCTGACTGCTTCTCTCACAATGGTCTAGTTTCCCTGCTTATTCATTGTTCCCAGTTAAGTAGCTATCCAGCCATATAAACCTTGCTGCCCTGTACAGTAGTCTTTACACTTGATCTACACAATCTACATGGCTCTTGTGACCAAGTTCTCACTCATCTTAGTCCCTCAGTCAAAGCTTCACTTCTCCCTCAGTTCCCTTAGTTTAGACTTTGGTCTGCCCTCTAAGTCTCCTTAGTCTGTGACTGTCTGTCGCATCCCTAGTCCTTGATCCCCTTTAAGGTCATTGGTCTCTTTGTGAGTATCACCCTCAAAGGTCCCATTGGTTACTAGAC
>JBBPTR010000314.1:0-16646 GCA_038094255.1 Porphyrellus aff. niger
TGAATGACAAAGCGTGACTAAAAGTGATGACAGTAGAATATGAAAGAACACAATGGAATCAGATGGAAGGAAGTGATGATGAAGCAAGTGGAATGGTATGGAATACTATGGAATGTGGGTGAGTCATTGCAGAAGAAAAGAAATAGTGTCTTAGGTGTGGATCGAACTAGTGACCATAGTGATACAAGGAATGAATCGTAACATTACCCCCTTAGTAGACTGAATGTCCCAAGAAGTCCAATTAGTGACCAGGGAAACTGGTCATGTTGGTGTAGGCGACGTCATCGTAGATGTCATCACCAGGAGAGAGCAAATGAGAGCGTTCACGGTAGGCATGTGGAGCGCGAGGCACGTTTGGCGGGGAAATAGGAATGGGCTGAGAGGGGCCCGGGTGGGTGCGATGACGGCAGTGAGAGTGCTGAGAACCCGAGGAGGAGGAAGACGTTTGGTGTGTGGGATGACGTTTAAGGGGACAATCCCATTCTTCATGTCCGAGGGCCATATGGAGGCAGTGGGGGCAGCGGTAGTCGGGACAGTTGAGTTTAAAATGTCCAGGGTGTCGGTAGCGAAAACAGGCAGCAGAATACTCAGGGTGCGAAGGAGGGAGGGGTGCTGGTTGTGGGTGACGGAGTACGGAGGGTGATACCGCAGTTGCTCGACCGACTGGGGGAAGGCTGAAGACTTCCATGGTGTAGCGATCTACATCAGCCAGGAATTTCCCAAATTCGAGCTGGTGGTAGAGCTGTCCGAGCCTGACATGGATGTCAGCAGTTATTTCGCGGAGGACAGTACTGGATATGTGAACTTGGGTGTTGGCGTTTCGCCGGGAAGGGATTGGGAGGAAACGGTGGATCTGATGGGTTATCCAGTAAAGGGTGTCGTAGGGGGAGTCTGCGTCGATGTGGGCATTAATAGCCATATAAAGCCTGGGGTCGAGGATGTGCTGTCTGGTGAAGAGGCCATAATTTGCTGGGGGGTAGTCCCCTCAGAGTCTGTGGGAATAGATGGGTAAATCCACCGATTTGATTGGGGAAGGGACTTCAGGTTTGGATGGTACTGGGAAATGGGAGTCTAGGAGACGGAGTTCTGTTTTCTTCTTCTACAGGAATGTTTGGGGGGAGAATGAGGTCTGGGATTTTATGGAATGAGGCGTAGGCATCCTCAGGGTCTACGAGAGTGGAAGAGGGAGAGAGGAGGCTGGGTGGTGAGGTTTGGGGCATGGAGCGAGTATTGGCACAGGCAAAGATTCGTTCTACTTCTTCTTTAGTGCTGGAGCTGATAGTGTCAACGAGGGGGTTATCGGTGATGAAGGGGGAAGAGTGGCTAGGGAGGCGAGAGATGTTGTTGATGGTGAAGGCGGCAGTGAGAGCTGCTTCTTCTGAGGAATAAACAGTGGAGAAGGTAGTGGAGAAGGTGCTGGAGAGGAAGGACATCTTAAGTTCTGCGACGAATGGGTTTATCTGCTGGTAGAGCGGATGAAGGAGAGGGGAGAAGGGAGTGATGTCTTTTATAAGCGTCCAGGGTATTCTTAGCGTGTTTCAAATTCTGCTCAGGGACCCATGAGTCATCCTCGGATGAGTAACCCTTCCATTGGATCAGGAATGTGTGGCAGACGGAGGTCTGCGGTGGCATAAGATCTTTTCAATTTCGTATTCTTCTTCTCCTTCTATGAGATCCGGTGGCGGAGAAGGGAAGTTCTTTCCATGGATGGCATTTTCCCGATAGGGGGATAGAAGGGAGGCATGGAAGACCGGATGTATTTTCCATGTCTTTGGGAGGCAGAGTTGATAAGTGATTGGAGATAGAACCTTGGTGATGGTGAAGGGGCCTTCCCATTTAGGGGCGAACTTAGGGTCTATGATGGAATGTTTCAGGTTGCGGGCTTCTAGCCACACCTTATCTCCAAGGTTAAATTGGGTAAAACTGCAGTGAGAGTGTGCTGCTATGGTTTGTTGTGCAAGTTCGTGAGTGGCAAGGGCTTCTTCCCTAGCTGCTGAGAGGGATTTTAGCCGGGAATCTATGGCTTGGAGATCTGACGGGGGAAGAACTGAGGGAAGGGCACGGGGTTCGAAGCCTATCATGAGAAAAAATGGAGATTGCCCTGTGACGGAGTGTGGGCAGTGGTTGTGTGCGAATTCTGCATGGGAGATCTTTTCAGACCACGAAGTAGGATTGCTTCCACAGAAGATTCGTAAATAGGTCTCAATTTCCTGGTTGATGCGTTCGGTTTCGCCGTCAGTCTGTGGATGATAGGCAGTAGACAGGGCCAAGTCATAGTTGAGTATTCTTCCCAGTTCTTTGGTGAAGGAGGACACGAACTGAGGGCCTTGATCTGAGATGATTTTGTTATAGAGGCCGAAGCGAAGAAAGACTTTGTGGAAAAAGAGGAAGGCTGTTCCTTCAGTGGTGATAGATTTCTTGGTTGGGCATAGAATTACCCCCTTAGTAAGGCCGTGGTCCACCATGACCAACAAAGAATTGAAGCCGGCAGAGGGAGGAAGATCGGTGATGAGATCGCATGAGAGCCGCTGGAACGGACGGGTGCAGGTGGACTTGATAGGGGTGAGCGGAGGGGCAGTGGGATGGGTGTTGGCCTTGTTCTGTTGGCAAATGGTGCAGCCGGAGACATAAGAGTGGACATAGGAGGCCAGGCCGGGCCACCAAAATTCTGAAGCGACAAGCTGGTGGGTTTTAAGGTAGCCGGGGTGGCCGGCCGTTTCGTGGTCATGGCAGCATTGGAGGATGTCATGGCGAAGGGTACCGGTAGGAGGGATGTAGATGTGACCTTTGTACATGAGAATGCCGTCTTGCTGTTGCCAGTCAGCAAGGTGGTTGAGAAAAGCAGTGGGAATGTCTTCGTTGAGCAGTTGGAGCTGCTGTAGAATGAAGGGGTCGTCCTTGGAGGCAGAGGAAATGTGGCGGTGCATGGTGGTGTCAATGAGGTTGATGAAGAGGGAGGGAGGGAGTGCCACAGTGCCTTCACTGTCAGGGGAGGAAGCGGCATGATCTATGCAGCAAGAGAGGGCATCAGGGGTGCCGAGGAGTTTGCCAGGGACATGGATTAATTTTAAATCAAAGTCTGCTAAGTCAAGGAGCCAGCATGCTTGGCGATGATTAAAATGCTGCAGTTTCCTGAAGTACGTAAGGTTCTTGTGGTCTGTAAAGGATTGGACCAGGAAGGGGGAACCGCAGAGATAGTGGCGCCATGCCTTGAGGGCACGGATGATAGCGAGGAGTTCTTGATCATAGATGTCATAGTTCTTTTCCACTGAAGAGAAAGACTGCGAGAGATATGAACAAAGGTGCCAATCCCCATTCTCGTTGGTTTGAAGGAGAACTCCACCAGAGGCAAAGGCGGAGGCGTCTGTGGCAATGGTGAAAGGTTTTGCTGGATCTGGGAGGCGTAGGACAGGTTTGGAGAGGAACAGCACTTTCAGGTGCTGGAATGCGCCTTCTTGGCTAGGGGTCCATTCCCACTTGGCGGACTTCTTAGTAAGATCAAGGAGGGGTCGTGCTATAGTGGCATAATCGGGGATGAAACGCCAATAGAAGTTGGTGAATCTGAGGAACGATCGGATGTCTTTGACCGAAGAGGGAGTTGGCCATTGGGCGATGCCATCTAGCTTGACGGGGTCCATGGCGAGTTCTCCTGGTTTTACGATCATGCCGAGATATTCTAATGATTCAGTGGTGAAGGTGCACTTTTCTAGTTTCAGGTGGAGATCAAGTTCTTGCATTCATTGAAGAATTCTCTTAGTACATTCCTCATGGGTTGTGGCATCGGGGGAGAAGATAAGGAGGTCGTCCATGTAGATAATGAGCCATCCTTCAGTGATAAGGTCATGGAAGGAGTCGTTCATAAAGCGTTGGAATGTGGCGGGGGAGTTAGACATGCCAAAGAACATGACGTTGGGTTCAAATAACCCCTTGTGGGTGATGAAGGCGGCCTTCCATTGATGGCCGTCCTTGATTTGCACGTTGTTATAGCCCCATCGGACATCAAACTTGGTGAAGACTTTGGCACCTTTGAGTTTGTCGATGAGATCAGAGATTAAAGGAAGGGGATAGGTGTCTCGGATGGTGTGTTCATTTAGATAATGGTAGTCTTGGCAGGGGCAGAGCTTCCCATCTTTCTTTTTGACGAAGAAGAACGGAGATGCTTGTGGGAAGTTCGATGGGCAGATCTTCTGGGCATCGAGGTTCTCTTTCAGGAGATCCTCGGTGGCTTTCTGTTCTTCAGGAGACAAGGGGTAGACCTTTCCTATTTTCGGAGTGAAGGATTCATTGAGATTTATCTCGTGGTCATAGGGCCTCGATGGGGGGAGATGGTCGGCGGATTCTTTGGCGAACACCGATGCAAACTGTTGGTATTCTTCTGGGAGCTGGGCTTTGGGTTTAAGCTTCTCTGCTTTGGCGGCAAGCTTAGTGGATGTTGTGAGGGTGGCAACTTGTGTGGCTGGGAGGATTTGAGATCCGAGGCGGACCACGCGGAATAGGGCGTGGTTGTCCAGAGCTCGCTCAGTATAGTGTTCTGGATTGTTTGGCGTGGCGTCCTCCAGGTTATGGAGGTAGTCGAAGAGGTGTTTATGGGTTATCAAGTTTACCCATTCATGGTTTGGTGGTTTGGCCAGGACACGTAGATGGTTGTCGTGTCGTGTGGTGTCAGAGAGATGGAGTTGATAAAGCTCCTTTGACTGGTCATTGGATTCGGTGATGGACAAGGTTTGCTTTTCCTAGTTGATAGCTGGGTTAACTTGCCAAAGCCAGGGGAGGCCCAGGATGACATTCTGGTAGCCACAGTTCATGACGTGGAAGGTTGACCGCAATGCAAGTCCTTCAACGTCAAGGAAGAGATCACAGGTGAACTGGATTGCTCCGGTCTTGTTATCCGACCCATCTGTGTTAGCAATGGGTAAAGGGTTGGCCAGGCGAGTGGTCAGGAGACGATGTTTTTGGACAAATGCCCAGTCAATACAGTTGATATCTGCACCACTGTCTACGAGGGCACAGGTGTCAACGGTTTTTAGTGTGTGCGTTGGGACTATAACAGAGATGGGGATAATCATTGATTTTGAGTTTACGGATACTGTTACAGAGGCACATGTAGTGTTAGGGGAGGAGTTCTTCGTCGATGAAGTTCCCCTGTCTAAAAACCCAACTGGAATACTACCCTTCTTATGGTAGCCTTTTCTTCATCGTCGTCTTCTTTGACTTCTTCTATTTTAGCGGCGGGTGTGACCTGTTGTACCGTCTTGATGGCAGATTTCTTAGGTCGTGGGAAGTTGTCCTGAAAGACAGGATACTTGAGAGCATTGTGGCCGGGTTGCTGGCATCGGAAACAAAGTCCCTTTCAGGCACATTCATCTCGTTCTCGAGAGGTAAGTCTTTTGGGGCAGACGGTATCTATGTCCATGGCGTTGGGGTCCCAGGCAGGAGAGGGTCTAGAGGAAGAAGGGGAGGAGAAGGGCATAAAGGCCCTTTGGGTTCGATGTTGCTTGGAAATGAAGTTGATGTGCGATTGGTTGTTTTTATAATATTCAGCTTGTTTATACCAATCCGCAATTGTGGTAGGGACGGTTCCTTGGTTCATGATTGGCTTCATAATGTGGACAGGAATGCCTACTTGGAAGTAGGCAATCAGGATGGCAGTGTCGTCAATGGGGTCTAGTTTGGCCCGGGTGACGTTGTTGCGGAAGTTAGCAATATATTCACTTAACTCTGAACTGTAGGAGATGTGGGTGGAGACTAGCCAGTTGAGCACATTTCGGGCTATATTGGAGTGGGCAAATGCTGTGTTGGATTCGGCGATGAAGTCGTCGAATTTTCCTAAGGTCTTCTTTTTGAGGGCATTCGTGGTAAAAGATTGGGCCCAAGCGGCTGCTCCTTTTTCTCGCATGTAGGATAGGGCGAATCCCACTTTCTTGTCGTCGTCATAGGTGGCCAAATTGACCATGAGGTAGAGGTGGACTGAGATAAGCCATTGTTCAGCTTTCTCTGGGTTACCGTTGAAGACAGCGGGGGTGTTAAGCCTAAGTTCCTTGGAGGATGAGGAAGCCATTGGTCGTCGTGGGGGAAGGTGAGCAAATGGGTTGGAGGGTGGTTGGGAGATTGGGATAGTGGTGTGGATAGGCGGGATGGGTGGAAATAGGCGACTGGCTTGGGCGATGGGAGTAGACGAAGGTGGAGTGGGAACTCGAGGGATGGAGATGACAGCTGATAGTTCGTGGGCAAGGTTCTGGGATACGGCTTCTTCTGAGGGGGAAGAAAGCTGTAGATCAGGTTTAGAAAGAACCAGAGATGCGGCAGGAGTTCTGCAGCATGAGACTGAGGACTCAGAGTTGCACGATTCACACCAAGGTACTGTCGATAGGGGACGGGTTTCAAGGAGTTCCGCTTCCACAGAAGACGGATTTAAGGGTTCTGAGGAGTTCGCTTCAATAGGTGAAGGTGGATTCGAAGGTTCCTGGACGGCAAGTCCAGTAGCACGGAGAAGTGCTCTAGTGATAGTCTGACTGAGGTCGTCAGCAGACATTGTGAGTGATAAGGCAGTCTACTCAATGGTAGCCGCGTTCAAGGAGACTTGTTCTTTTGTTACGACTGGCCCAGGTAGGGACAGAAGTAGACTTGCTGAACAGGGTTCAAGGACTGAACTTGCTAGGGGACGCCTAGCAGTGGTGATCATTGACTAGCTCAACAGGGCTCAAGGGATGATCAAGGAGCGTCGACTCAAGAGTACGACGGAGACTTGTAGAGGAGGCGCTAACCGCAGTTAGCTCTAGAGGGAATACCAGGTGGATTGCCAGGTATGTGCAAGTAGAACAAGTCTAGGGTATGTACAAATGAGCGGCGAGGCTTATATACCCTAGCTATGGAACGTCATAGAATCTGAAAGAATATCCCATGATAAAGCAAGATGACAAGTCATGACCAAGCATGACTGAGTGAATGACAAAGCGTGACTAAAAGTGATGACAGTAGAATATGAAAGAACACAATGGAATCAGATGGAAGGAAGTGATGATGAAGCAAGTGGAATGGTATGGAATACTATGGAATGTGGGTGAGTCATCACAGAAGAAAAGAAATAGTGTCTTAGGTGTGGATCGAACTAGTGACCATAGCGATACAAGGAATGAATTGTAACACCAGCCAGTTTGAGAGGAAGTGGGACAGTAGCAAACTGCCACCTGACATGAGTACACTGATGCCTGACATGATAGACAATGAGCACCATGATGAGCACCATCCAAATTCTACTGAGAATATTATTCTCACTGACCCCACACCAGACTATGTGCATACTGTGCATCACAGAAATACCAAATGAACAACAGCACTGATTGCCCTAATAAGTGATATGCCATAGTTAAAGAAGTGTCCAATCCAGATCTACTAGATTTGGCAAGCAATTCTGATGATGAGAATGGAGTGAGGATAAACAATCATCCTTTACTAAAGCAGTCTACATACATTAGCATTTATAGAGTCAGGCATTGGGGAAAAAGACCCCAAAACATTAATAAAAGCAAAGAAGTCACCCAAATGGCTCAAATGGGAGAAAACCATAAAGATTGAGCTAGAAATGCTCAAGACAATGGGGACTTCAGAATTAGCTAACTTACCTGAGGGTCACCAGCCCATAACTAATAAATGGGTTTTCATTAGAAAATATGATTAAAATTAAAATATAAAGCACAACTGGTTGCTAGGGGTTTTACCCAAATTCCAGGTATGGATTACAATGACACATACATACTGGTGGTCCACCTCAAGATAATCTACACACTCCTCATGTTAGCTATTACCAAAGACTGGGAATCTAAATGGTGACCTAAAAGAGAAAATCTATATGACACAACCAGAAGGATATGATGACAGCACAGCTCACATATGTCATTTAATTAAAACTATATACAGACTCAAACAGTCTGGACAAGAGGGGAACCATAAATTCAATCAAAAATTAATAAAATGTGGATTTCACCATCTGCAGAGTAATCCATGCATTTATATATGAAAAAGCAGCCAACACAAAATCAAAATCATTACTATGTGGGTCAATGACCTGTTGCTCTTCACAGATACACAGGAATGCATGACACAACTCAAATCAGACTTGAACAAATTGTTTGATACAGTGACTCCAAAAACCCTTTCCATGTTAGCCCTAGCAGTAGTGTGTGGAGTGCACTGCCAGACACTATTGGAATTTCACTTAGCTTTGGTGGAGTTATAAATAGTATATACCATTGGCTACAAAATCGCCCCAAGGGTCATGTGATTTGGTTCATGGGGTACAAAGATATAGCCACTTTAAAACTACAATACCATGGAAAGGGTTTTTTCACTTTTGAATCAGGTTGGGTATTTGGGTATTATCAGTACTTGGTTAGCCCAATTTTGCTCTAAGCATAGCATAAACCATTCTAGGCATGCCTTTAATCAATCCCTAACACTCTTCAGCTGATATCTTCTCTCACTCCATCTAAACCCTATCCCACAATTCATGAACTCTATTAGGGGGGTTTTCATACTGTGCAAGCTTTCCCTTAAGACAACACCAGATGTTTTCAATATGGTTGAGGTCAGGAGACATGCAGGCCATACCATGGTCCTAAAATCCTACTCCCCTAGTCATTCCATGACCTTCTTGCAAGTATGCTTGGGGTCATTATCTTGCTAAAAAATGATGTTGAGAGGATTGAGACCATAAAACTCCAGGGTTTGCTAGAGCTCATCCTTCAAAATCTGAATGTAGAGGTCCCCATCCATTCTACCATCAATCTTGTAGCAAAGCCAACTCCTTGACAAGTTATACATTCCCACAACCTTCCCCAAACTTGAGGGTTTCTTGTACTAGCCTGTGACTAAGCCCCTCACCTGTCTTTTTCCATGCCCATTTATGTCCATCTGACCATAGGCAATTGATTTTAGTCATATTAGACCATATCACCTTCTTCCAATCCTCCAAAATCCAATCCTTGTGGGCATAAGCAAAATCTAGATGAGCTTTGCATTACCTCTTGGAGAGGGAAGGGCATTTGGACTTGACCACAGCCTTCATACCTAATTTTTTCAAGTGAAAACAAATAGTGTTGACAGAGAGAGGTCGGTCAATGATATTGAAGAGCACCTTGGTGACTTAAACAGCATTTTCAGCCTTCCAAGAGACAATAAGATATTGGGTATAATGAATGTTGGTTGGTGAAAGCTTGGAAGGACAACCCCCAATAGCCTTAGAAAGGGTAGAATGCTTCTTGGAGTGAATTCTGGATATGGCAGAAGGGCTAATGCCAGTTTGCTTGGCAATGGCTATGCCAGAGTGGCCAACATCAAGCATAGAGAGAATAGTGTTTTATTAAGTAAGAGAGAGGAATTTAACCTTGATAGTGACTGAGTATATAAACATTTTTAAACTCAGGTACACTATACATATGCATATCTTTATTTGTACCAACAAACAATAGCAAATATACTATGATTTTATTGAGATCCTAGGCATCAGTTCAAAAGTGAAAAAACCCTTTCCATGGTATTGTAGTTTTAGAGTGGCCATATCTTTGTACCCTGTGAACCAAATCACATGACCCTGGGGACGATTTTGTAGCCAATGGTAAATACTATTTATACCTTCACCAAAGCTAAGCGAAATTCCCACAGTGTATGGCAGTATGCCTTGTGCATTGCTGCTAGGGCTAACATGGAAAGGGTTTTTGGAGTCACTGTATTACCAATTTAGGTGAACTGGGCAAGCTTGTTAGCATTGAGATCACTCAAGACTGAAAGCATAGTACCTTGACCATTGTGCAAACAAAATATATTGAATTGTTCCTCAAAAAGTATGGAATGCAAGACACTAATCCAGTGTCAACTCCAATGGAGAAAGATATTACCTTACAACCTTGTGCTACACCACATGACAATGAATGCAGCTATAATTATGTGTTGCTTACAGGATCACTTATGGTGGCTCAAAAAAGCATGCCAATGTTGGGTCATTTTGGAAAGACTTGCTATTTATAAAAGAACTAGAAGAAGTCAGCTTAAACTCTTGCAAAGTCAATAATAGCCCTAACCATTATCCAGACAATGAGCACCTTATTATGTAATTTGGTTACCATGGCATTGAGATATGATCATTCTAAAATGATGTCATTGGGACACTTATTTGACCCTAATGCTAGTAACCATTATTTAGTAGATAACATAAGCATTTGAGGGATATTATGCTTCAAACCTGCTTATATAGGTAAATTACATAATATTGAGCAATATAAATACCAGAGGTCACACCACAGGTTACTTAACTATATTATAAAACTCATTTTTATCTTTACTAAGCTTATATCCTTATTTTCTTTGAAACTGGCCTTTCTGCTTATGAAATCACCTCCATAACTGGCTCTGGAAGTCCACTATGGCCCATCAAAACAAGCAGAACATCAACCTGGGATATCTTTTTAAGCTTTTCATGTTCTAATAAAAGGAAAATAGTCTCTACAGTAATACTACTACTGGAAAGTGTGAGAATTCTGTCCAGGCTGCCCTTCTCATTGATCCTGCCATCTTCTCTCCTGTCTATCCCAAAATTGTTCATGATGTACTAAAGGCAGCATCCCTGAAAATAGTACTTGAACAAAATCAAATTTACCCACCAAGAATAGAAAGTTGAGACTGGTTGTTGCTTTCAAGCCATAAAATGGACTTTGAAAGACTGGAAAAAGGCCATTTTGTCAGATATAGTGACTTCCAAAACCCTTTCAATGTTTGCACTAAATGCAGTGTGTGAAGTGCCATGCAATAAGGGATGGGAATTTTGCTTACATTTGGTGAGACCAAAAGTAGTACTTGCTCTTGGCTATTAGCTGAGTTTGGAATCACATTATTTGGTCCAGTTGCAGTGGAGATATTGCCAATTCAAAACAGCAATACCATTAAAAGGGTTTTGTCACTTTTGAAAGGGAACGGGTATTTGAGGTATATTAGTACTTGGTATAGCCCCCCTTTGCCCTGAGCACTGCCTGGATCCTTCTAAGCATGCTTTCAATCAATGTCTGACACTCTATATCTAGTATACCCTCCCATTCCTTTTTCACTCTATTTCATTTCTCTAGGGGTTGTTCTTGGCCACCAAATCTCCTTTTGAGATAATCCCAGTTGTGTTCTAAGGGGTTCAAGTCAGGAGACTGTGCAGACTATACCATAGTCCTAAAATCCTATACCTCTAACCACTCCTTGACCTTTTTGCAGGTATGCTTGGGATTATTGTCTTGCTGAAAGATGATGTTAAGGGGATTGAGACCATAATACTCCAAGGTTTGATGAAGTTCATCCTTCAGAATTTGAGATATAGGTCCCCATCCATCCTACCATCAATTGTGATTGCAAATCCAATCCCTTCCCAAGTCATATAGCCCTACATCATGACAGTTTCTCTACTGAACTTGAGAGTTTGTTCTACCAGCCCATTACTAAGCCCCTCTCCTTGCTTTTTCCATACCCACTTGTGTCCATCTGACCCTAGGCAATTAATTTTGGTCTTGTTAGACCATATTACCTTCTTCCAGTCCTCTATAGTCCAGTCCCTATGAGCATAGGCAAAGTCCAAGCAAGCCTTGTGATGCTTGGCAAAGAGAAGGCAGGGTTTGCACTTGATTACTGCCTTCATACCAGTCTTTTTCAAGTGCTAGCAGATGGTATTGAAAGAGAGAGGTCTATTGATAATAATAGCAAGTGCTTTGGTCACCTGAACAGTGTTTTCAGCCTTGCCAGCAAAGATAAGGTGTTGAGTATAATGTTACACTAATGTGATGGCTAGTGATAACTCTCAGAAGCTAACAGCATACTCTGTTCTGGCAATTACCCAGTGAAGGGACTCTAGCCTACTTGCTGGTTGGCAAGGATAGAAAGGGGCTCCACATATCTGTGTAAGAGATCAGGAACAGTCAAAGAAGATAGAAGGCTAATGACAACCATGTCAAGCAGTACCAGCAGTATGATGGGAAGATGGGTCTTGCTCAAGCTAAGGCTCCCAAGAGCAGTCACTAGTCACCACATAAGATTGTGTAGAACTAACTTAGCGAAACCTAATCTACAGGTACTTCTTATATAGGTATGGATAGTGGGGTTACAAGGTATATGAGAGAACACCTTAGGAGGGTTATGCATCCATATGAAGATAGATGAGAAAAGCATAGACTCCCATGTCCTGATTGAGCATGAGCATAAGTTAAGAATAGTGATCCAAGAAAGGAAGAACGAAATGATGAAATGAAAGAACTCTCACAATGAATGTGGAATTGCCAATATGCCAAGGTACTGTTTCCACATCCCAATTGAGTGTACAAAAAGTGAAGTTGAATCAGGTATGACTCTCATGTCCCAATTGAGTGTGAGACTGGAAGAGATCTGGAATTGGGAGGAGAGATTCATCAGGTCTTGCTGTGGTGAAAGAATATCCCAATGGGATATAATCCAGTAAGCTGCTAGTCTCCCTATACTCCTCAGCAGCTTCACATTCCACTTGGTCCATTGCCTCTATCTTCCATCATTTATCCAGAGTGAGTTGTGAAAAATAAAAGTAGTTGTCCTCCTTGAGCCTATAGAATGGTGTGTGCACTCCAGGTATGTTGCAGTCAGCAACATCAGTTGGCCAGGGTTGAATTGTAACATACATATAATGGATGTTGGTTGAGGAAAATATAGATGGATGACCACCAGTAGACCTGGAAAGCCCAGAATGCTTCTTAGAATGAAGTCTAGATATGGTGGCAGGGTTAACACCAGTCTGATTGGCAATAGCTTCACCAGAGATGCCAGCATCAAGCATAGATAGGATGGTTTTTTGTTGAGTAATGGAAAGGGATCTGACCATGAAATCAAGAAATACAGTGAGCAACAAAACCATTGCAATGTTGGTAATGTTCTTATTGTTGACCTTATATCTGGAGAACCACTAAATGTAGACCCATAAACCTTAGTAGTACCTGAAAGCCCTAATCGAGGGCTTTCTAAAAATATATACATTGCTTATGTAATTCCTTCCATGTCACAAGATATTCAAGGTTTAATCAAGGGCACTCATTGCAACAGTTTTGTTGCTGACATATCCAAGTATGAAATCCAAGTGTTCTGGCACATTATTACATAAGCAAATAATCATGTGGTGCATAAGAAGTTCAACATAGTATAAACACATCCAAACATCAATGCTTTTCCACTTCCTTTATCATGAAATCCCTCTCTACTAAACAAACCAACCAAATCATCTCCTTCTTGGAATTGGGCCAGTCAACCCACCAAATCTCTGAATCCACTGGTGTCAATCACTCTACTATCAGTAGAATTCACTCAAAACTCTGTCCCAACCTTGCCAAACCCTCTGGTGGTTGTCCATCCATCATTACTTCTACTGATATGTGTTATGCCATTTGTCTTATTGGGACTGGAAAGGCTGAAAATGCTGTCCAAGTTACCCAAACACTACAGGATGTCAAGAACCACTCTATCTGCTCCAAAACCATACATTGTCATCTGAAAAAGGCTGGTATGAAGGCTGTGGTGAAGAAGAAATGCCCTCTGTTATCCAAGTGTTATAGGAAAGAGAGGATGTATTTTGCTTTGAGTCACCAGAACTAGACTGTGGATAACTGGAAGCATATTGTATGGTCAGACAAGACCAAAATCAATCACATTGGGTCAGATGGTAGAAAGTGGATGTGGAAAAAGGCAGGAGAGAGCCTAAGTGATAGAGTGGTATAAGGAATTGTGGAGTTTTGTGGAGGATCCTTGATGATGTGGGGCTACATGACTTGGGAATGGGTTTGGATGGCATGAAAGATTGATTGTAAGATGAATACTGATCTTTACCTACAGATTTTAGAGGATGAACTCCTAGAATCCCTAGAGTTCTATGGGAAATCTCCCAAGGACATTATCTTTCAGTAGGATAATGATCCCAAACACACCAGCAGGAGAGCTAGGGAGTGGTTGGCTGAGCATTGATTTGAGGTTATGGTATGGCCTGCTCAATCTCCAGACCTTAACCCAATAGGACACCTATGGTTTCTCCTCAAAAGAAGACTAGCAGAGTACCCTAAGCCACCTAAGGGAATTATTGAACTTTGAGAGAGAGTACAGGTGGAATGGGAGAAGATTGGAGTTGACAAGTGTCAGGAGTTGATTGAGAGTATGCCTAGGGGGGTTCAGGATGTCATCAAGGCCAAAGGAGGATATACTTCATGCTAGGTTTAGATACCCAGGATATCAGCAACAAAACTGTTGCAATGAGTACCCTTGATTAAACCTTGAATATCTTGTGACATGGAAGGAATTACACAAGCAAAGTATATATTTTTAGAAAGCCCTTGATTAGGGCTTTCAGGTATTACTAGGGTTTATTGGTCTGCATTCAGTGGTTCTCCAGATATAAGCTCAACAATGAGAACATTACCAACATTGCAATGGTTTTGTTGCTCACTGTATATGCAGATACAGTAACTGCTTTGCCATTGTGATAGCAACGATGACAAGTTCCATCAGTACTCCAACTATTTCAAGTTGAAATATTTGCATGCATGACAGTTAATGCAGAATGGCACAATTCATGTGCACAACTACCATACTGTTACAATTTACCCATGGCCAGCACCAGGTATCAACTATCAGGACAACAGAAACACATCTTTCTTTGGCACAGTGCATAACAGACATCATCTTATCATGGACAGAGGAGAATCAGCTTCACTGGAAGTTCCAGAAACCATTGAGTACAATGACTATGGAGAGATGGACCCATGGGAGCACTCTACTAGCACTTGTTACAATTTTCCTCATCTTTCACTCAATCCTCTTCATCTCCATCCCATGCGATGTAGAGGTCCTTCCTGGACTCTACCGTTATGACATACCTTGTTCCTTGTTCCTTCTTCTGAGTCTGGTACTCACTATTATCCCCATTGATTCCCCTTAGTGATGTTCACCTCCGCTTTTCTCTCTAATCATCACAAGGTAACATTCCTGACCTCATGGTCACTCCTTTACTTTCCCTGAGTGGCATTCCACTTCCACTCTTCTTTACCGCTGTCGCCAGGTAACCGTTCCTGACCTTATGGTCACTCTCTTGACATGTGTTTCACTTCCACATGGACAGCATCCCTCCTGACCACTTCTCTCACAATGGTCTAGTCTCCCCATTTTCCATTGTTCTCGGTTTGGTAGCCACTTAGCAATATAAACCTCACTGCCTTGTATTGTAGTTCTTTACACTTGATCTGCACAATACACGCCTAGGTCTTGTAACCAAGCTCCTGCTTGCCTCTAGTCCTTTAGTCGAAGCTCTCGCTTCTCCCTTAGTCCCCTTAGTCCAGACTTTAGGCTATCTCTCAGCCCCCTTAGTCCTTGATCCCCCTTTGAGGTTGTTGGTCTCTTCGTGAGTATCACCCTCAAAGGTCCCTTGGTTACTAGACTTGCGTCTACATAACAGCACTCATCTCTATGGAAATATAGAAGAGGAAACAGCATGAAGACACAAGGAGGCTGACAGACTACTCAACTATTTTCCCACTGGCTACTCTGGCTATTTAGGTTATTTGATGTAGCTAGTTTGTTTATTCTTTTATATTCCTTGGGAACATTTTCCTTTCTAGTCAACTGGCACTTGGTTACTTCAATAACCAGTGGATATTTATGCCCACACTCAATCAGGATATGGGAGCCATACTGGCTTTCAGTTATGTTCTATAGCCAGTATAGGCTTCATTGACATTCTATGCTTTTCCCTCTCTTTTCTTTCATGGACATGTAACCCTCCTAAGCCATTCTATTATATGGCTCATAACCCCATCCCCATACATACATATATAAAGGTGCCCTATAGATTAGGTTTTGCTAAGTGAGTTCTACACAATCATATGTGATGACTAGTGACCACTCTAGTGAGGATCTTACTATCTTGAGTGAGACCCTTCATTGTCCTGCTGGTGCCTTTCACATGGTTGTCATTAGCCTTCTGTCAAACCTTGTCTGTTCTTGATCCCTCACACAGATACATGGAATTCCTTTCCTTTGACCACCAAGTGGCTAGAGTCCCTTCACTGAGTGATCACCAGACTAGGAGTTGTTAGTGTCTAGAGTTGTTGCTGGAATCCACATTTAGCATAGCACATACTAACAAGATGATCACCAATGTATTAACAAAGCCATTGGCTATCTCCAATCACCAAAAATTCATGTGCCTCTTTGGCCTTCATTCAGCTTGAGGGGGAGTGTTGTATTCAACCAAATAAACAAGCCTTACTTGGCCAAGGAGCCAAGTGGCTTGCAACAACACAAATGTAAGACATACCAAGCACATACATGTAGTAGTTTTCCAGATATAAGCCTAACAATGAAAATGTTACCAACATCACAATGGTTTTGTTCCTCACTGTGGTGAACATGACTGAGAACTGATCCAACTCTAGAACAATTGTATCAGACATATAGGTTGCCATGTCACTCAATTAGTGAAAAAATGTAAATATTAACAAATATACAGTAAATGTAGCAACCTACATTTCTCTGCCAAAACAACTGGTAAGTTTTTCCCCTAAAACACACTACTTTTGTACTAGGGATATTATGTAACTTGGTAATAACCTGAGAGA
>JBBPTR010000316.1:0-16508 GCA_038094255.1 Porphyrellus aff. niger
ACGGGCTAAGCAAGCAGTTTCCGTAGATTTTGATAGACGGACTCTTTGACATCAGACTACAATGATTTGGGATCTGTATTATAAGACGTGTTCGCATAGCTATGGAGATACTAGAGTCTGCATGTTCAACAGGGGCACTCCCAAATGGAGAAAATGGACTAGGGGACTGGACACGTCCTTTTCTCTTCTTCAACAGGTAGTCCGTCAGACTGGCGCCGTCGCCTATCATCTGCCAGTCTTGCGCACATACGCCTCCAAGTTGAAAACCAAGTCCACCGCGTCCTTCGTCCCAGGCTCATGCCAGCATCTCAACACGGAAGAGGCCCTTGCCGAGAACGTCAAAGTCGAGTCCAAGATGACCACTGCTGTCGACTGGTTCCGCAAACAAGTTGCCACGCTCGAAACCCGTGCAACCGGACGCGTCACCCCTGCCCTCGCCCCGGTGCATGTTGAATGGAGTCGGGGTGCACTGGCTGTGAAGCTGGACAAGGTCGCGACCGTCGGAGTCAAGGACAGCTCAATGTTGATCATCACCATGTTCGGCGAGCCTGTGTGTGGTCCCCCCCCCATTCGAGGTGGCTTTTTGCTCACGGATATGTAGTAGAACATAAAGGCGGTCGAGCAGGCGATCTATGCGGCCAGGTTGCACAACATTGTGCCTCAGAAATTGGACTCGTGGACGCTCAAGATACCAATACCCAAGTGCGTGCACCTTTGGTCGGTTTTTGTTCCCACTGATGCTTTGTTGGTTTTACAGGCCCACGGTCGAAGCGCTCAACGCGCTCAGCGTCACGGCTAGTCGAATGGCAGAAGACGTGCGCATTCAAATACGCAAGCATCTCCAAGCCAGCGTCAAAAAGGGTAAGTATGAGAAACACTCGGTGGAACTCAAAGAGGTGAGCCTACGATGTTCACCCTCACTGGCGTCCAGTATTCACATTTCATGCGATTAGTTTCAAAAACTGTCTGACAAGCACATTTCCAAGGTTGACAAGATTGTCACGCAGATGAAAAAGACGACTGGAAGCAAATAGATTTCCCATCACTAGTGCTGGTCACCCACCACGAATCTAGACTTGTTCATCTGTATCTAAGGTGCGCTCACCTTCCATAATTCCTCGGTTCCTTGCAATGTATATTCACGCCACTCACCACTCTTCACTGGGTGGAACCATTAGAAGGAGATAGTCCGTTCTTGGTTGAAGTCTGCTTGCTGGACGAAGCTGTGTGACGTAGACCCGGACGCAGACAAACAAAGCTCACCGTCTTCTCGCGCCAGCAGGCATGCTCACGCAAACTCCCATGGTCGTCGACATGGACGCCCCAAAGGTGGCTTCAATACCTTGCTTGGATGACCTGAAGCGGGGAAGGCTGGAAAAAACCAACCTATTACAGTGCCTCCTTGGAGCTGCTCATCAAAATGCACTCACCCTTGTATGTGGTCTGCATAATGGAGGAAGTGCTGTACCAATGGCAAAATGTGAACGAAGACGAGCATTAAGTCTGTCTCCGACTGCTGTTCCATCAGAGCCGGTCATGCTTCGGGTTCTACACTCGTGTACGTATATGCCTCTTGACAGGTCAACAGATTTAAATAGCAGCTTTGTAGCCTGAATGGTAGGAGAGTCGGTGAGCATACATACGAGTCAAGTCTGGCGAGAATGACCCATCACAATACCTCAAAACTGTTTGTCAAAGTCCACTGTTTTATGTGCATGGTCTATGTCATGGAGGGATGTGCCTGTATGTACCAGTGGCAAAGGTGTGAACAGAGATACACCATGTAGGCTCTGACTACTGCCGCCCCATCAGAGCCAGTCAGGTATACTGTATATTATGAGCTAATAATAATAGCACAATTATGTGGGTGTGTCAGCGGTGTAGTATGTGACACACTGTATACGATTACCTCAATGTATCCCGTCCCCGGGAGCCAACATCTGCACAATAGTCACTCTGTCAACACCAGTGAAACTATCAATCTTCGTGGTCCTGAGTGCCATTCGACTGTCAATCCAGACGGCTCTGCTGTATCTCCTGTTCCCTCTGCCTGTTGGAAGTCAGTGCTGTGATCAAGTTTACCAATGCTGGAAACCACGCACAGGACTGGCTTCCATTATAACAGTCATGGCCCATCCACTCTGAGTAGTGTCCCTCGAAGTTTGCCATCTATAAGAGATCAGAGGTCATAATCAGCTTTACTGGTGTCAGGAAATGACGTACTTGGCCTGCTTCCATCGGATCAATCACCTCTTGACCACCATGACTGGCATCTCTTGAGAATTCCAACACATATTTTGCTTGCCTGGACTATAGCAACTTAATTATCATGACAAGGTTTACTAGGCTCAGGAAATGATGCACTGGGCCCGCTTCCATGAGTGTTGCAACATTCAGTCCACTATTGGAGACATGCCCTGAAGCCTCCTTGTCTGGAGGGGCAGGAGCTACCGGCTTGTTTTGCAGATTGTGTCGTGATTTGAACTGGCTGAACGCTAAGAAACTCGGCAAGCTGTGATCTGTTCATGGTGTGGGGGCTCTTGACACCGCTTGCTGGCATACTGCATTGGATCAGCCATAGCTGTTCTGTTAAGTCCACTCATTCTCTGATGCTGACCCAGAGCAACCGTCCCCGAAGGTGTCTCACTCATCTGTGGCAGGAAGCTGGATCGAGGATCAGCAGGATTGGGATGATGTGATATTTCCAAAAGCTGGGTGGGCTTTTCCTTGCCTCTCCTCTTGGTTGGTGTCCACCTTTTCAACATTGAAATCCCCAGAGATGACTTTAGCCCATTCCCATGTTCGTCTGGTCGCACCATGGCCCTTAGTGAGCGACCCGCCCGCCATTTGAACGAGGTGCTGTGTTAGATGGCCTGGTCGACGGACCTTCAGAAATGTGACTAGAATGCATTGGGGAAGATGACTTGAGCAACGCCAGTAGAACAGAAACCAGATGGAAGTGATCATGGACCTGGTCATAATTGAACTGAGGTCCATGTTCACTGGACAGCACCTTGACCTGTGTGATTGTAGGCACTTGTCTCGGGGCAGAAACGAGCACATATGTCGAGCAGATCGTTCGTGTCGTCTCCACTATGTGATCCAGACTCCGATGTAACAGTCTTCCTAGAATACATGTACAAAGCTGTCAGAGTGATGCTATCTGTGACAGAGCACTTCGCTACTGATGCAGAATTAGGTGGATTACTGTCATGACCTGTTGATGTCAAAGGCTGCTCCCCTTGCTGTCCCTACCTGTCAATGGAGGCCTAGCATGATGGACAATTAATCAATAATTTGTGAGTAGAGAATACATGGTACTTGCGTGGACGTTGGACAGACTCTCGATGACAATGTTTCCATCCTCTCCGACAATCCCAAGAAGGCAGTCATCTGGTGAGACCGCAATGGAGCATGTGTCTTGATGGTGTTTGATGAGGCCAAATTGTGTGTGCGTCACGGTATCCCAGAACATGACAGTATGTCCCATTGAGTATGCAGTGAATTTCCTGTGTTTCAGTAGTGAGATGCACAAGTGGCAGTGTGTCTCTGGAACTGGCCATTCTGAAATGACAGACTTGGAGGATGCATCAATTTATTGCTGGATATAATAAAGAGGTGATCATTGACCCAGAACAGACTGGTGTTATAATATGGAACCACTTCCATACTCATCCCCAGCAATAGCAGCCCACTGTTCCCATCATAGACTCGAATAAATGATGGGGTACCAATGGCCAGTCAATCATTCTCCATGGAGTATTTGACCCCCCACACAACGTCCTCATGGCAGAGAGTATGAACTTTTTCTCCTGTCTTCAAGTCCAAGATGGATGCTGTCCAGTGTTCTGATCCAAAGGCAAGTCATGTTGAATCTCGTGAGAAATCGACGCCATTGATCCACTGGGGACCCTCCTCATAGTGGAAGACTTGTTTATAATCATTTGAATCCCAGGTGAATACATTGCCACTTTGTGTTCCCACCGCGATTGATTTTCTATCACTGGACATAGCAAGACAATACACCCACTCCATTTCCATTGTGGCCATTTGCTTGCTATCCTCGACCCTCCACACGCGAACACCTCCATACCCGCCGCTGAACAGATACTTGCCATCTGCAGAGAACATCACTACAAGCAGTCACTCACCAACTTCAGTTCATTCCAGGTGTTCTTGTCCAATAGTCAGTGTCAACATTTACTCAATGTCGTCACTACACACTGGTTGTTCTCAATGAAGTGGCCATATTGCAGATGAAGGAACAATGTTTAGAGTGGATGGACAAAGTATGGCTTTCTCGTGTTGCCCTTTGGTTCTGTTACAATTCGCCCTTCGGACTCTAACAGGACACACTTTTAACAATGGCTACCGGAACCGGACATACAGGACAACACATACTTGCTCTATGTAGAGCAATGGAGGAACGACGACATCACAGACTTACTAGAGGCAGAGGCTGCTGGGCTGCACAAGGAAGACAACGGGCTCCTGGACTATTGTCCCATGGGATATAACATCTCCACCAACCGTCCAGACTCCCTACTCCCCGATCCAGATCTATGGATCAATCCCACTTTGGCAAGACATTGTATGCATTAGGAGGACCTGAGAGACATCGCATGGATTGGGACGGCCTGGGAAATCGTGCCTTGGCACAAACACTTTAGGAACGCCACCATCACTGCAGACGCCACTGATGTGTCACCATTTCATCTGCTGAGTTTCATTTCATTTCATATTCTCTCTATGGCAATCCCTATTACTATTTATATTTCTCGCTCAGTCAGCTTCGCTTCTCTATTTCCAATTCCTTTCCATTTATGGATGTTTACCTCTCCTAAAGCGTTCTCTCACATGCTTCGTACTCCAACCCCTCATAGTATTTATAGCGCCCATTTCGTACCTTGTAACCTTAAGTTAGTTCTATGCAATCTTATGTGGTGACTTAACGACCGCCTTGGGAAAGCTCCACACTTTAGGTGAGACTTGCTCCTTGAACCTTCTCTTCCCTCAATCCCTGACCCGGATACTTGGGACCTTCTCTCAAGTGGAGCTACATTCAATCCATTACCTGTTTCCCTTGACTCATGGTCACTGTGTCTCCCTGGCATAACAGGTTCTCCCCACATCATGGGTGCTTCACCTCGTGTTTTTGGCACTTGTCCGTGTGCCCATGTTTCCAAACAGGGCATGCACAATAGTAGCTCGAAGTTGCCTGCCAGTTTCATGTCACTCCATTGGCCATCAATGTCTTTTCCTACACAGTCCAACCATCCAATCATTGGCACTTCTCATGTACGTCATTATCCTCAACTCACTCCCCTAGAACATAGTTGCTGCCAAATGAACTCACATCCTCATAATGCCAGCGGGCTAGAGTACTTGCCACCTAGTCTTCCTGAGTTTGAATAGGTTCAAGTATGATTGGGAAGATCTCCGTCAAGTCTGTGAGGTGTCGTCAGATTACTCAAGTCAAGAAGCTTACATTATTACTGTGTCGCAAGTTTGATACCTAGAACATGACTTGTTAGCATGAGGACATGAACACAGTCAATACCCATGCTGCCAATGGTAGATTTATTCCATGGTTATGAATCCATGTCATTTGACACCGCCTCAGTTATGACTGAGACCACTTCATGCATCACATTGGAAACATCATCATAACTTAGGAACTGTGACAAACCCCCATCACTGATCGACATTACATCCCTAATGAGGTTGCATTGCTCTGTCAGCATCATCCAGCAATAGTGATTACTGAGGAACAATAGCATGTGTAACTGGAAAATCCACAACCAAGTAAGCATGTCTCCCCCAGTCAAAAATTATTCCAGGTACAAACACGATCTGGTTCTGCCTGGCCATGCACCAATTGCCATGTGGCGCCATGACAATTTCAGAGATGAAGAAACCAGTCATGAGCTCTTCTCAGCTGCCCCATGATCCTGCATTTACTCAACTTGATTGCTTCTGTATTGCATCCAGTCTGCGCATCAATGTTTGACAAGATATTCAACATCGGTGGGATTTATGACCCATCAACCATGGAATGTGTAGATGATCTGAACACTGGTACACATGCCTACAGGGATTGGCGCCGGAACTGGAGGCAGTGCTGCAACTGTCAATGAACATGCAACTGTTACACAGACGTGAGTCTAGTAACCAAGGGACCTTCGAGGGTGATACTCATGAAGAGACCAATGACCTCAAAGGGGATCAAGGACTAAGGATGCAACGGACAGTCACAGACTGAGGGAACTAAGGGGTAGACCTAAGTCTAGACTAGGGACTTGAGGGAGAAGCGAAGCTTCAACTGAGGGACTAGAGGCAAGCAGAAGCTTGGTCACCAGAGCCACGTAGATTGCGTAGATCAAGTGTAAAGAACTACAATACAAGGCAGTGAGGTTTATATAGCTAAGAGGCTACTAAACTGAGAACAATGGAAGATTGGGAGACTAGACCGTTGTGAGAGAAATGGTCAGGAGAGACACTGTCCATGTGGAGATGAAATGTATATCAAAGGAGGACCATAAGGTCAGGAACTGTTACCATGTGGCAGCAGCAGAGAAGAGTGGAAATGGAACACCGCTATGGAAAAGGAAGAGATTGACCATGCAGTCAGGAACGTTACCTTGTGATGACTGGAATGAAGAGTGGAAGGAGAATGTCACTAAGGAAGATCAAGGAAGACAACAGTGAATGGAGAATGAAGAAGAAGTAGAATGGAACAGTATACGTTGTATTGGAATAGTCCTGGAAGGACTTCTACATCGCAAGGGATGAGTAGTAGTACGAGGTTTGGAAAGAGAGAGAAAATTGTAACACCAGTGGTGAGTATGGGATACGTCCATTCGTCAGACTTGTGGGGGGATGTAGATTATCACTTTCTGTGGAAAGGAGGCATGCCATACCAGAAATAATCAACAGAGAGGCCATATGAGGTCACAAAAAGGCGAATGTTGTCCAATGCAACCTGGCCTGTGGACAAGCTGGAACAGCAAACCACCCGTGCACATTGTATCCTCCAATGTGTGTGGTTGACAGACAAGGGTTGTATGGCACTGTCTGGGATGTTTGACCGCACTCAATGAGTGTTCGAGTCATGAATCTTGCCATGGATCCATGCTGAGATGATCGATGATTGTCGTGTTGGTTGTGCAACCTGGGCATCGCTGGACTAATTGCGATGCTAATCCAAGAAAGTCAAAACATGGAACAGGACAGGTTCAAGTCAGATCTCAGTACTCCATGATCAAGCACACTGGCCCATCAGCATCATGCATAAATTTGGAGCTGAAATTTAGCCTGAAACGATGCAAGGACATGGAGGGAGAAAATTCAGGACACTCTAGAGTCCCTGTCACAATGTTTTCAGTGGGCAGTGACACACTGCATATCTGCTACTGACAGTTCCCTAGACTTATGTAAGTACTACGTGGGCTACATGTTTGTTTCCATCAGTGCAGGGGACTTGCCCTCCGTCACTCGTACTTGATGGCCATGAACACTAGACTAACACTCAGTACTTAGAATCCAGTCATCTTACTTGTTGGATGTGGCCAGGTGCACAAGTCATCCTCGGGAGCTGCATACAACACTCATGTACTGATTGTCACTGTTATTGTGACTTCAACTGTAATGCACCATTACTGGGACTGCTGCTGAATACCACCTCAAAACTGCACAGGTGAGAAAATGAAACATGACGTGCACTGGATTGCATGTTTTTCACTCTTGTCACTGCATCTAACATTTCAGGAGTTCTGTGGACAAGTCTTCTGTCACCCACTTATCCTAGTGCATCGAATATGGGCAAGGACTGGGAACATAAAAGCAGGTCAGGCATTCCCACTGATGGTCATTCCTCAAGCTCATCTAAACCCTAAAGATTCTGTACACCATACGCTTTACTTGACATGGTCACCAAACTCAGGTATTGCTACCCTTTCTCGCATGTTGGTATGACATTGACTGATGTGCGCATCCAATAGTGTTCTCACACTTTTCCTTGCCTCTGTCTCTGTGATCAGCATTAATGTGCGATCAGAGGTCCCTGTGCCCTCAAGTGCAAAATTTGTTTGTCCACAGCTAGGACCTAGGTTCCTGAGTAAGCCATAGAATGACAGCAGTAATATGGCCTCAAGGACATATGTTCATTCACAGAGGCTGGGAGGGCCTAGACCATCGAATGTGTTAGGGGAATGACAGTGGTGAGGTGGATGTAGCCTAGGTCCCGGGAAGCAATGGAAGTGGTCAGAAGGCTCGTTGGGATCTCCAAGAGTCCATCAATAATCTCAAATAAGCTGGTTGCCTCTGATGCTACTCCTGGGTATTCAAGTCCACTCAATGATAGTATTACTCATTAACATCACTATTATTATGGTCATAGCAACCATAAACAAATATGTACCCATGCTTTTCTGGTGCACAATCACTGGCATTTCCTTCTCTATGGTGGCTTCTCAAGCAATGAGTTTAGTATGACTTTCATGAGGACTTGAACAATATCATGTATGCATGTATGCTCCATATCATATATTTCTGTCCACTCATGTTGTGTGATATTTCCAAATGCCCAAGAAGCTCAAAATTCTGTGTTGGTCAGGGTCCTAGGTGTTGGAAGGAACAACTATCGACAGGCTTCATGTCACAGATCCCGTCTTGTGTTGATTGATATCCCTCATGGCCATTTGTTCCTAGATTGCCAGGACATCCACTGATCACAAGCCTGTGTCCTCCTTGGGTCTCTGAGGATGTTGTTCAATACCTCGATTGAGTTCACCTGTCACTACTAGATTCAATTGCTAAGGATATGGGCTCCAAGCTGACTTCTGCAATGCCATACTCTTGTGCGAATCTCAATATAATGGATCATTCAGTTACCATTTGCCAACAGCCAAAGGAAGGTTTAGTGGCATGTGGAGACATTTGCAAAACCACTTGGAAATCAAAAAGGATAAGTTGGACGTCTTCATTGCTTCATGACACAGGAGACTCGATGGTGAGGATATAGAGGGAATTCTGAAAATGCAAAGATGAACAAAGCGCTTGGGCAAGGTCCCTGCTGGTCAGTGGAGGCCTAACATGATGGACAATTAATCCATAATCCATGAGTAGAGAATACGCGGTACTTGCGTGGACGTCAGATGGACTCTCGATGACGATGTTCCTGTCCTCTCCGACAATCATGAGAAGGTGGTTGTCTGGTGAGACCACAATGGAGCATGTGTCTTGACAGTGTTCAATGAGGCCAAATTGTGTGTGCATCATGGTATCCTAGAATGTGACAGTTTGTCCCATTGAGTATGCAGTGAATTTTCCATGTTTTGGTAGTGAGATATGCAAGTAACAGTGGGTCACTGAAACTGGCCATTCTGAAATGACAGACTTGGAGGATGCGTCAATCTTATTGCTAGATATAATAAAGGGGTTATCATTGACCCAGAACAGACTGGTGTTATAATATGGAACCACTTCCACACTCATCCCAAGCAACAGCAGCCCACCATTGCTGTCGTAGACCCAAATAGATGACGGGATGGCAGTGGCCAGTCAATTGTTCTCCACTGAGTATTTGACCCCCCGCACAGCATCCTCATGGCTAAGAGTATGAACTTTTTCTTCTGTCTTCAAGTCCAAGATGGATGCTGTCCAGTGTTCTAATCCAAAGGCAAGTTGTGTCAAATCTCACGAGAAATCGACACCATTGATCAACTGGGGACCCTCCTTATAGTGGAAGACTTGTTTGTAATCATTTGAATCCCAGGTGAACATGCCACCACTTTGTGTTCCTGCCGTGATTGATTTTCTGTCGCTGGACATGGCAAGACAATATACCCACTCCGTTTTCATTGTGGCCATTTGCTCACTGTCCTCGACCCTCCACATGCAAACACCTCCATACCCACCGCTGAACAGATACTTGCCATTTATGGAGAATGTCACTACAAGCAGTCGCTCACCAACATTGATTTCAGTTCATTCCAGGTGTTCTTGTCCAATAGTTAGTGTCAACATTTACTTGATGTTGTCGCTATGCACTGGTCATTCTTGAGAAAGTGGTCATATTGCAAATGAAGGAACAATGATTGGAGTCAATGGGCAAAGTATAGCTTTCTCATGTTCGGGTTGCCCTTCATCCGGCACTTCGCCTCATGTTTTTGGCACTTGTCTGCGTACCCATGTTTCCAAAACAGGGCATTCACAATGGTAGCTCAAAGTTACCTGCCAGTTTCATATCACTCCATTGGCCAACGATGTCTTTTCCTACACAGCCCAACCATTCAATCATTGGCATTTCTCATGTATCCCCGTAGAATGTAGTTGCTGCCAAACGAGTTCTAACTAGAAAATTCATGATCGTCTTCCCCAGTCAAAAATTATGGACAGTTACAAATGCGTTCCAGTTAGACATATCCATGTGCACCAGTTGCTGGATGGCATCATGATGAGCTCTTCTCAGCTACCCTGCGATACCATGTTGTACTCAACTTGGTCGTTGATGTACTGTGCCCAGTTGGGTGCATTGATGTTTTGGCACAATATTCTGGATGACGAGTTACCCCCCTCGGACATTAATTATAGTGAAGCAGAACCAACGCACATTCGACATTGGTGGGATTTATGGCCCATCAACTGTGGAATCCCTGTAGACGACCCAAGCATTGGCACAAGTATATACAGTGATCAGTGCCAGAGCTGGAGATAACGCTGCAATCATTGATGAACATGTGATGCCAATGGGACTGAGGACATGTGGCTGTTTATGATTTTCAAGTGGAATCTTTTTGTTGCTCCAGCTGCTAGCGTATCGAGAAACCTATGTGATGACCAGGACAACAGCAGAAGTTGAAACAATCGATCTCCGGGGCTACCAACACCCTAATCTAGGTCAGCATACCTGAATGTCACGTTACCTACCAAAATGACAGCAAGGTCTTCAGGTCCACTTGCCTGACTGTAGCGATAAGACCTGGTGACTCAGCAAGGTCCACGGCAAGGGCCAACAACTGATCAGCAGCGGACATTGTCACATCCATATCAGAGGTGTGTCTTCCTCACACTTTGCCCCTCATTGTGATGGCATCTCAGATAACATGTTATACAGTCTCTGCAAGTGGGCGAGTACTTTGACATGACAGGTGACTCCTTCCTGCAGAGCTTCACTAATGGCACTTTTCACATACTCTCTGGCATGTCCATTGTTCCCTCCGACTCAGTTGTGGGCTTGGCATTCGCATTTGTTGAAATTCAGATCACTGAGCCGACCACAAAATACCCTGTATATCCAAACATCAAATCATAATACTGGCGTGCAGGAGCTTCTGGATGACACTACCAGTATCATTGAGAATGTTGACAATGAACTCATTCTGTGTGACCAAGTGTACACCAGTCTTGATCAGACTTCTGAGATAATATTCAGTGAGCAGACCGGCATTGGTTGTGAGGTGTACATCCCTGCTGCTAGCTTTGCGGGCAATGCTGGGTTGAAGGTGTTCCAAAGGACGGAGGGTAGTGCTAAACTCGAGAAGGATGCTGTCAACACTGATTCCAACTAGAACCTCTCTCATTTGACTAAACTGACCTCGCTTTTAAAAAAAACAGGCATACTAGCCATGAAAAAGACAGAAATGTGTGTTTGCTATTCACAAAGGGGATCAACATAACGTTCTTGAGAGTACGATCATTTGTCAGACTTGTGTGGGAAATGTAGGTTATCACTTTCTGTGAGGAGGATGGTGTGCCATACTGGCAGAAATAGTGTGAAATGATCAATGGAGCGACTGTGCAAGGATACAAAAAGGTGTACATTGTTCAATGCAACATAGCCTGTGAACAAGCTGGAACAGTGTTCCACCAAGCGCAATGTATCCTCCAATGTGAATCAGCCCTCATGGTTGGTGGTCAAGGGTTGTATGGCACCGCCTTGGATGCTTGACTGTACTGTTCGAGTCATGAATCTTGCCATGAATCCATTCTGGGGATGATTATCATGTTGGTTGTGTAACCTAGCGTCAACGGGCAAATACAACCAGACTGGTTGTGATACTAGCCCACAAAAGTTGAAACATGAAACAGGACATGTTCTCAGGTCTCAGTACTCCATGATCGAGCGCACTGGCAAGTCCGCATCATGCCTCAGTTTGGGGCCAAAATTGGGCAATGGTACAACAGAGACACTGGTCACTGCCGGAAATTCTGTTTGGAATAGTGCACAGACATGACATGAATGGAGAAATTCGGAACATCTTAGAGTCCCCATGAATGGTGTGCAAACTTTTGGCAATGTGATGTTCCTGCATTTCGTAGGTCTGCTAATAACAGTCCCCTGTACTTACATAGGTAGAGCATCAGCAAAATCTTTATTTCTGTCAGTGTGGGCACTTGCTCGTACTCAATGGTGACGGACACTTGAGACTAACAACTCAATACCCAGGATCTTACTTGTTGATGCAGCCAGGTACACAAGTCATTCTCAGCTGCATACAACACTCACATTGACAACCGGTTGTCGCGGTTCTCATCCTTCAACTGTGATGTGTCATCAATTCATCACCAGGACTACTGATAAACACCTCAAAACTGCACAAGCGAGAAAATGAAACACTATACATACAAGATTGCATGTTTCAGCACTGGTTTCCTTTGCTCTTGTCACTGCATCTAACATTTCAGGAGTTCTGCCAGTGGGACTTCTGTTATCAACCCACTTCCCTAAAACTTCTGTCATGATAGGAGACATGAATACGTGTGGGTCGAATATGTGCAAGGACTGGGATATAAAAGCTGGTCAGGCGTTGCCACTGATGGTAATTTCCCAAACCCTAAAAATTCTGTACACCATATGCTTCACTTGACATGGTCACCAAGCTTGGATATTACTACCTTTTCTCACATCCTGGTGTGACACTCACTGACATGTGCATCCAATAGTGTTCTCACACTTTTCCTTGCCTCCGTCTCTGCAATCAGCATTAATGTACGAACAGAGAAGCCAGTCGTGCCTGTGATAGTTGTGACTCCAGCAGGCGGTGATGAGGTGGTAAACGCAACTGACAAGGTGGTGGACATGATGGAATCGACAGACTCAGGAAGCAATGGAAGTGGTCAGAAGGCTTGTCGGGATTTCCAGGAATCCATTAACAATCTCGAATAAGCTGGTCATCTCAGATGCTACTCCTGGGTATGCATGCTTTGAGTCCACTCAATGTCCATATTACTCACCAAAATCACTATTACACGGTCATAGAAACCATAGGTAAATATGTACTCATGCTTCTCTGATGCACGATCACTGGCATTTCCTTCTTTATGGTGGCTTCTCAAGCAATGAGTTTAGTTTGACTTTCATGAGCGTTTGAACGATGTCATGTATGCATGTATGCTCCATATCATATATTTCTGTCCACTCGTATTGCATGACATTTCCAAATTCCCATGGTCTTCCCAGGCCAGGCATCTGAGATCATGAAATAAATAGATTATAGTCCGGAAAGACCTTGAAATGTCCAAGAAGCTCAGGATTCTGCGTTGGTCAGGATTCTCAGTGTTGAAAGGAATGACCATTGATGGGCTTCATATCACAGATCCCATATCGTGTTGATCAATATCCCCCACAGCCATTTGTTCCTAGATTGCCCAGACATCCATTGACTTCACTGGACTATGGCAGAAGGCCATAGTCCTCAGTCTATGTGCGAGGATGGAATCCCGGGTGATCAAGGACCACTTACCTGTCTGTCAGGCACCCCTCTCCGAGGATCAGGGCCGGGCTGTGACATGGCACATACAGTACTGGCAGAGATGGGAAAGGAGGCGGGATAGGCAGCAGTTTCAAGCAGGTGAAGGCTCTCATCAGGGGGCACTGCTACCCCGACCGCCATCCATCCGGGTCTGTGTAGGGTCCTTCCAATCCTAAGCCAGGGAGTGGGCATGCATACACAGAGGCGGTGACCCTGGCTGGCTGGTATATGGTTGGGGTGCATGAGGGGGGGTGGGGAGTCCTCTGACCAGTGTGTGCACCAGATATACCCTCACGTGGGTATATCTCCCCCAAGTGGTGCGGGCACGAGGGGCCTTTCCAGGCACCCCCTTGCACTTCTTTGGTTCCATGCAGGTTGTCACAGGGAGGGCCTTATCCCTGTGCCATCTGCCCCCACCATCTGCTGAGGGATTCCCACAAGGGACACAGACTGCAAGCCTGTGTCCTCCTTGGGTCTGTTATGCTAACGCGATGGCTAACGACAACCTCAAGAAACTAACCTCCTTGAATCCACATGGGTGGTACTCATGAGGAGACGCAGCGACCATGAGTCAAGGGAAATGGGTGACAGATCGTATATCTCGATAAGGCTCCACTCGATAGAAGGTCCCAAGTATCCGGGTCAGGGATCAAGGGAAGAGAAGGTTCGAGGAGCAAGTCTCACCTAAAGCGTGAAGCTTTCCCAAGGCGGTCATATAGTCACCACGTAAGATTGCATAGAACTAACTTAAGGTTACAGGGTACGAGATGGGCATTATAAATACTATGTAGGGTCAGAGTATGAAGCATGTGAGAGAACACTTTAGGAGAGGTAAACGTCCGTGATAGGAAAGTAGGCATAGGGGAATCCCTGGGGTTTCCCATCTAAATAGGGAATTGGAAATAGAGATGATCAAGCTGACTGAGCGAGAAATATAAATAGAAGTAGCAAGGATAAATAGGGAATATGAAATGGAATGAAACTCAGCATATGAAATGGTGGCATATCAGTGGCGTCCACAGTGACGGTGGCGCACCAGTGGCATTCCCAAAGCATCTGTGCCAAGGCACAACTCCCAGGTCCTCCCAATCTGTGCAAAGTCTCTCAGGCCCTCCTAATATGTGCGATGTCTTGCCAAAGTGGGATCGATCCATAGATCTGGATCAGGAAGTAGGGAATCTGGGTGATTGGTGGAGATCCCGTATCCCATAGGGCAGTAGTCCAGGAGTCCATCGTCTTCCTTATGCAGTCCAGCTGTTACAATTTTCTCCCTTATTCCCAATCTCGTACTACTTCTTGTTCCCTGCGACATAGAGATCCTCCCAGGGCTTTTCCAATACGACGTATATTGCTCCATTTTGCTTTTCCTTCATTCTCCGTTCACCATTGTCTTCCTTGACCTTCCCTAGTGACATTCTTCTCCACTTTTCTCCAATCGTCACAAGGTAACCTTCCTGTCCATCTTTCCCCTTAGCGATGTTCTCTTTCCAATCTTCATTACCGCCATCGCAAGGTAACCGTTCCTGACCATATGGTCACCTTTTTGACATATGTTTCACTTCCACATGGACAGCGTATCTCCTGACCGTTTCTCTCACAACAGTCTAGTTTCCCCGACATCCATTGTTCCCAGTTTAGTAGTTACTCGACTATATAAACTCCGCTGCCTTGTACTGTAAACCTCACACTTGATCTGTGCAATCTACGTAGCTCTTGTGACCAAGCCTCTGCTTGTCCTTAAGTCCCTCTAGTCAAAGCTCCCGCTTCTCCCTCAGTCCTCTTAGTCTAGACTTCGGTCTATCCCTCAGTCCCCTCAGTCCATGTTCATCCAACACATCCTTGTCATTGATCTCCCTTAGTGGTCGTTGGTCTCTTCGTGAGTATCACCCATGAAGGCCCCTTGGTTACTAGACTCATGTCTGCGTAACACCAGCTGCCTCTGCCTCCAATAGGTCTGTAATGTCATCATTCCTCCATTGCTCTATGTAGAGTAAATAAGCGTTGTCCTGTATGTCCGGTTCCAGTTGCCATTGGTTGAAGTGTGTCCTGCTAGAGTCCTGGGGGCGAATTGTAACAAGGGAAGTTTAGTGGCACATGGGGACATTCGTAAAACCATTTGGCATTAAGTTGGATGTCATAATTGCTTCATGACACAGGTGACTTGATAGTGAGCATATGAGGCAATTCCAAGGCAAGTCTGGAAAAAAAACAACCTATTGCAGTACCTCGGAGCTGCTTGTCAAAATGCACTCACCCATGTATGTGGTCTGTATCATGGAGTGGCATACTAGTGGCAAAGATGTGAACGAAAACGAGCACTAAGTATGTCTCCGACTGCTGTTCCATCAGAGCCAGTCATGCTTCGGGTTCTACACCCATGTACATGTATGCCTCTTGGTAAGTTGACAGACTTGTATAGCAACTTTGTAGCCTGAACGGGTGGGAGAAGTAGTGAACATACATACAAGTCAAGTCTGACGAAAATGACCCAGTGTCACAGTACCTCGAACCTGTTCATCAAAGTCCACTCTTTTATGTGTGTGATCTGCACCGTGGAAGAAAGGACGTACCCGTATGTACCAGTGGTAAAGGTGTGAACGAAAATGTACCATGTCCCCGACTACTGTAGGTGGTCAGGTATATTATGAGCTAATAACAATAACACAACTGTGTGGGTGTGTCCAGCAATGCAGGATGTGATATGTCGTATACACGGCATCGAATTGCCTCCCGAATCAATGTATCCCGTCCCCG
>JBBPTR010000320.1:0-16407 GCA_038094255.1 Porphyrellus aff. niger
GGGAACAACCATTCGAGTCCGCGTTTGCACTATCCGACGGCGACTTTACGATCCAGCATATCATGAGATGCGAGTTGAAGAATTCTGAGTTCGCATATCTCTCCGCGTGCCACACGACGGTTGGTTACGAGAAGAGTCCGGATGAGTCGATCCATCTCGTGTCCGCGATGCTCTTTGCTGGGTTCCGTTCGGTGATTGGGACCATGTGGGCGGTGGAAGACGGTGCGACGAAGAAGATAATACCCGAGTTTTATAAACACATGGTGGGCGATTCTGGTCGTTTGGATCATACCCGTGCAGCGGTTGCGTTGAACAAGACGATGCGATCCGTGAACATAACCCTCGATCAACGGGTTCTTTATGTCCATATCGGTGCTTAGTTTCTAGTTTATCATTCGTCATCCGGTTTTTCCATTGCCCCTACTCGCTGTTTGTAACTGCCATCGAATACAAAGTTGCTCAATTTTTGGTGTGATGCTTTGGCAAGTGTAGAACTAATCGTCCTAGGGAACTATCTTGCCTTATTTGTTGAAGGTACTGTGTGGGCAAAAGCTGCGAGAACCACACGACCGTGGTTCGTCGCATCCTGAGTCCGGTCTCGACTTGCCACGACCCCACTCACACCTACCGTCGTTCCATTTGATGGCAAAACTTGTATGGTACGTTTTTCATTTCACTCCTGACCGTGGACTACCGAGTAAAAGCCGGTAGGTCGGAATTTCACGTCAGCAGGTGACACGGCCTACTAGACGGCTGGACGGCTTGGATGCTTACGGTAGGGTCGCACTTGGTAGTACATATATACTGACTGGTTGGTGCTTGTACAGCGTCCATCAGGTTGCAAGGACGTCATACGGATATGGCAACCGATAAAACGAACACGCGGGTTCTCTTGGCAAAGGACGAAGCTCGATTCCATGGACGACAACGTTACGACCTCAGGAAATCCCCAGAAGGGTGAGGCTGCGCACGCTGGAGAGACGCTTAGTCTCACGTATGTATTCAATCGTCCAGGGTCCGCTTCTGACGCACAGACTGACACCACGTTTGAGCGCTCCGTACTAACCTGCGCTTACGTAGACTTGTGCCAATTCCCGAGAAAATCGGACGAGAGAGGACTCGGACGTCGTCGCGTTCTGTCAACCGCTTGTCGAGGTTTCAAACGTGTTGATCCGACGGATCATTTCAATCGTCTATCGTCATACCGAGGCCTGTTCCTGGGAGTCCGTTGTGGCAATATTTTCTTTCCCTGACCGACAACGAAGACGGCATCCGGCGGTATCAGGCGAACCAATGCAGACGTCGCAAGAGCGCGGTCGTTCGGATGACGTGACACAGGCAAGGCCGTCCTGCTGAGCAGCGGGTCTGGGCTGGGATGCTGCCACAAGTGACAAACGTCGCTCAGACCCGTGGGAAACGGGCTAAATGATATTCCGAAGCTGGCGACCGGATCAACTGAAGCAACGATAAGCACGTCGTTCGTGCTTACCTCGTACTGGAAAAGCAGCGTTCGAACCTGTGGTTAGCCTTGGATGCTGCGGCCGCAGAATCGCACACGCTTGGCCAGGAACAAACGAGGGATTCAAAACCGGATCAGGATCTGATATAGCACGTTCCTGTGGCCCCCCAACCCGAGGGGCCGAGCGCACGATTGGAGTCTGTGTGGTCAAGGATCCAGGATTCATTTTCCATTGCGCCCTGACATGCGTCGCGGCGGGTGACCCCAGGAACGAATGTTCGGTAGCTTTCGTGCGGCTTGAAGGAGGCGAGGGGGCTGAGCCCCTCGTGGTCAGGGACGCTTATCCGTGCTCGCACGCCGTCTTCCTGCCGCGAACGTTCACATGACTGAACGGTCAAGCCCTCAAGACTCTGGTCTCTATAGTCGACGCTTGCACCTACCGTGCGAATCGTATCATAGACCGCCGTATCAAATCGCTGATTACTGCTATCAGGGAAGAATTCGATTGGTTATGGTGGAGAGTCGTTCGGCCAATCATCGTTGGTCAAAACCATACGATGCCGCCGGCTGTGCGACTTTGTCTTCAAGTTCATCTGGTGGCGTGAGCGTCCCCCATGTCGTTGTCTCGAGCAAGAATCGGATCGATGACACAGATCCGGTTAGTGTGACCATCATGGAGAAAGTCCGCTCCGCGTACCTCTGTGGAACCGACAACCCGTCAGTTTTACTCGTCCACCCACGCCAGCCGAGGTTGACGATGGGTAATCGTTGGACACGAGGTTGGTGCCAAGTTTGCTTTGGTCCTTTTAGATGCGACTTTTTTCCGTACCGCGGTCTCGCCGTGGCTTTCGGGCCACAGCCTCGTACCCAGGTATTGTAGCAGTTGACGACCCCACCTTCAGGTCGGAGAGGCAAAGGTTCATAGAGGGTCGCCGCCGCGCACGGCGACGGCAAACCGTGGGTTTGTGTGTCCAAGCTCTAGTTCTATATCTTGTATGACCACGGCTCAGGCACGGCTGATCATATTGCAGATTACCCTCAAAGTGCGCCGCCATCAAGTGGCGTTCCAATTTACTCCGAAAGGGACGAGGTCATCTGACGGAAAGAGGTTCAGGCACGTTGCTGTACGTACGCCGTTCCCGTTGCCTAACTCTTCCGGTCCTGTCTCACGCTTTCCATCCAATGGCGAGTCGACCCAAGTTCGAACCCTCTGGCCCATAACTGGCAAGCACACGCATCGACATTTGGCCCAGGATTACGACGGACGCAAAACGCCTGTGAGGAGCGTCATACAAGATTGCCACGTGTAATTACTGAACCTTGGATCCCGTCTCAGGGCATAAAGAGCTCGCCGGGCGTGAGCGACGATCCCCAACATTCCATCCCCATCTTTCAGGCACTGCGATGTCGCAGCCTTCCCGCTTGCTCGACTCCCTCCAGCAAGCGATGGTCCAACGAGACAAGGGCCTCGGAATGCGCGGGATAGATAATCCCCTCCCGTCTTCTGCCGCCGATCTCTTCTCAGCTGACTACCTGTCGTTGGCTGCGGATCCGTCCCGCAGAGACCTCTTCTTGCGCAAGGTGCAAGAAGCAGATCCAACGCGTCTGCTCGGATCCACCGGGTCCCGTTTCATGACGGGAAACTCGACCGAGCTCAACGCGCTCGAGACTGCACTCAAACAATTCTTTGACGCACCGTCCGCTTTACTTTTCGCTTCCGGCTTCATTGCCAACCAGGCATTTCTCGCCGGTGTCCCACAGAAGGACGACGTCATCGTCTATGACGAGCTCGTCCATGTTTCTTGCAGAGAGGGCATCCGGCATTTGCGTCGTGCCTCCTATAGCTTCGCCCACAACTCCGTGACTTCGCTCGGCGAATGTCTCCTCGCGGTGTTGCAACAGCATCCCCAGGTGTCCCAAGGGAACTCTACCGTGTTCGTCGTAATGGAGAGTCTATATAGCATGGACGGCGATTTCTGTCCTCTCACGAAGATGGTGGAAGTCGTGGAGACTCTCGTCCCCGCTGGACACGCACACATCGTCGTGGACGAAGCCCACACGTCCGGAATATGTGGCCCAAACGGGACCGGGTACGTCTCGCACCTCGGTCTGAACGATCGCGTGCACACCAAGATCCACGCGTTCAGCAAAGCATGGGGATTTCGTGGAGGTGCGTACCACTCGTTCGTTTGCGACGCGCGCATCCGAAACACTGACCCCCCGACCGCGCCGGTCCCTGATACACAGCCGTGGTGTTGACATCGCCGGTCATTAGGGACTTTATGGCTAATTTCACCAAGAGCATCATGTTTTCGACGGAGATGCCGTACACCGATATTTACGGGCTCGAAGCGTGCCTCAGCGTCGTTTCGAGCGCGCGCGGCCAAAAGGTACCGTTCGAACCGATTCTTTCATCGTATACGCTCGCTGATTCCGTGCTTCCGATCCGGTCGTCGACGCATCCAACAGCTTCGGGAGAGGTTGACCCGCATATGTCGTTACGCGCGAGAAAAACTCTTCGTCGCCCTCCAAAATGTCCCCGAGGCCATCCTCTCGGTAGAAAATCCAGACGACGCGTCGATCACCTCAGTACACGGCTGCTGTTCCCCGATCATCCCCGTGATAACGCCCTACGAGAGAAATCTGCAGGGGTACCTGCGCAATAGGGGATATGCCGCCTGCGGAGTGAGATGCCCTGTCTCGAGGAGTCCTCGAATCCGCGTATGTGTCCATGCAGGGAACACGGAAGCGGAGATCGATGCGTTCGTCGACGAACTGGTGACTTGGGCGGAACGACGACGGATAGGGTCCTTGCCCGCATCTTCGCGTTCCAACGGTGGTGGTGGTGGCGGTGGAGCAAGGGAGTCGCCCGCACAGGCGAGGGCGAAGTTGTAGTATTGCGTTCTGGTATGGAACTGTATCTGGGTCGGCGGGGCCTGTTGTAGGATAGGCTTGGTTCGTATCGCGTACTACTACGATCGACGTCTGTACTGGTTTCTGACTGTATGTTACTGGTCTTTGCTACGCGGATGATATGCTCGGAATTCTAGAGCTTGCTGTACACCGTTATCGTCCGATGCCCGTTTTCAATTTCCAAGGTCGCCCAGGAGACCTTATCGACGCTGACGGAAGCAGCTTCCTCGTACAGGCGAAATTGTTGCTGTGTGCGATGCTGGCGTTTGCTGCATGCGTTTCCCAGCGCTGGTCTTAGACGGTCGGCGTGTGCTTGCTGGAGCGTGGTAATCCCGTCGAAACGATCATAAAGCGGCCAGGTACAGCGGACACGACGTTTGGCCAGGATTTTACTATAAAAAGTAGATAAAGTGCAGTTGTACAACTGGCGGATATGCGAGAGATACTACAGCCGCCAGTACGGCCGCAAGTCCTAGATCGACTACGGACCACTGAACCAAAAAAAGTGCAGCACGTCGCACGCATGCGCATACTTCTCCCACCAACCAAAGCTACTACTCGACGTCGCTCTCCTCCCGATCGACCACCAGACGATCCTCGTCCCACTGGGGACAGTCGCACGTCTTCCAGAGCGCACGACACAGATAACAAAATTCGGTTCCACACCGACAGGTCGTGTGGAAACACCCTAGGTGACGCTCTATCATGTGCGAGCAGCCAGGGCAGCGGGCCCAGCCGGACGCACGGCTAAGCTCGAGAACTTGGGTCGCGCCTGCGTCGGGACGACAAACGTGCGACCGATCGCCGCTGTGTGGCTCACGACATTTGCCGCACGTCCGCCTGTGACAGCCAAGCGCGGGACAGGTATACACCCTGCATCCGAAAATTCCCTCGGAGACGGGACCCAGGAAGCGGCTACACGTAGGAGAAGAGCAGTAGACGCGTCTTAGAGTGCGAAACTCGGTTTGTCTTTCCTTGAACGTCGTGACGAGGGTCTGAGGGGCGTGTGCGGAAAGCCGGGCAAGTGGGATATGCTTGCCACAGCAACGAGGAGGAAAGAGGGTTTCGTCTCGAGTCGCAGACTGGAACAGATCCGTTGCACAGTCCACGTCCCAATAGTGGCCACATGGAGCGCGAATCTCCACGCCTTGGATCGGATCCCGGCAGGCGGCACAATCATGACCAGTCGCGCTGCCAGCAGGGCCGCGCCCTCGGCGTGCCAAGATTGATTTTGATTTGGATAGCCGAGTTATCAAGGTGGAAATCCACTTTCTTTGGGGGATCAGGCGGGCTATACGGTTTCTGATGGTGGACAAATTGAGCGGTTTCCGAGAGTCAACCATACTGTACCTGCCTCACAACTCGTAAACTACGTCGTTGGCGAGTATTTTCTTCAATTTCTATTCTTTAGTCTGTCCTTCAAGTGAATCCAAGCGGAGTGAGCGAATACGCTTACACAATGTCCTCCCAGTCTGTACTTTCTTCGGTTTCTGTCCTGTTTTCCGTCAAGTGATTTCCAACGGAGGGAACAAACATGCTTACCGTTGATCTTCGTCGGTACTTTCCGTCCTTTGGTATCTTCTTCAAACGATTTCGGATGGCAATGACAAACACGCTTACCCGATGCCTTCTTCATTATCAGTTTCTGTCCTACTCTTTTTCAAGTGATTTCGAACTCGATCGACGATGCGCTTACCCAGCGTCCTCATCACCGGTACTTTCTTCGATTTGTATCCTTTGGTGTGGTCCTCTTCAGCTGTTTTCTCACGAAAGTATAAAACGCACTTACCTCATGTCCTCTTCATCAGCGATTCGCTGCGCTAGCATCCTATCTCGTTCGATGCCAGCTATTTCGTGTGCTTGACGGAACCAATCCATCATAACGACGTCGAAAGGATGGTCGTCCTGCGTTCCGTGTGTAAAAACCGGCTGAATCCCATCGCCACCAAGCCGTCCCATGCGTCCCAAAAAGTCTCGTTCGTACGTACTCTCGCCCCTCTCCGCCCGCGTGAATCGCCCGATCGAGCATCGAGTGGCATGTTGACCGGCGACGTTCATCATGGGGTGAGGAAACAATGTGGCGATATTCAGTAGACGCCAGTGGTCGATGTCCTCGTGTTGTTTTGTAGTGGCACTGGAAATGCCAACCCTACTTCACGTGGTGTGCTCCACGTTCCACAGGCTATCGCCGTGGTGAGAGTTGGCACGAGTTGGCGTGTCTTCTGAATCATCCATGATGGTAGTGGCTGTGGGTCACCTGACCTACTTCTCATGGCATGTAAACCGACAAGGATCGAACAACCCATCCCCAGGTATGTAGCTCGGAACGGCGTGATTTCCAAGGGTAATGGCACGACCCGACGACCATTGGCCGCCGTGGCAATCGTTTCATCTCCGGTGTGAGAATGGCTGGCTCGATTTATCTATTTCTCACTTGTATGTCCCTTCGCCGCGGTTAGTAATGCCAGTGGTCGGTGTTTCTTTTCATTAAAAGTGTCATCTGTGCCCAGGAAGCATGGTTAGTGACCTAACTGGTTGACCTAACACGACGGCCCGACGATAGTGACTGAGATGTCTGGTCTGACTGGTGAGCTAATAGACTTGGCATGCCAGGACCCCAGGCCACCCTTCTTGGTACATAGGTCGTCGGACATAGACAAGTATTCCCTGCTCATATCCACACATGTTGACTTGTATTGTTGCATGGACATAAAGTTTGACGATAAAGCCGAGTACATGGACTACATAACTGCGTAGTGAAAATACCCATTTATCCGAGGCACATCGGAAGGCAATCACCGACGAGAAATCCCGCTATCAGAACGTGCTGGGACGGCGGGCGACGAACGTCGATTTCGACTTCCCAACGCGGTGCGGGAGAGGGAACTTGAGTCCGGGGACGAGGAGCTGCTTGATGTAGGGACGACGGACGTCGTCCGCCTTTTCAAGCTCGACGACGCGGAGAATCTATTCACCGCTCAAATCAGCGCACAGCGGCAAGATCAAGTGCAAGACGTACGTGAATCGACCGGAAACGAGCACGGTGCCTAGCAGCCATGTCCTGGTACAGTGCCTTGACAGCATCTGCACGCGAGAGCTCGCGGAACTCCTTGTACATGTTGTGTGTGCCCGAACGGGAGTCGTAGCGCAACCAGATACCAAAGTTCTTGACCTTCAGCGGTCTCTTTTCATGGATCTAGAAGAAAAAAACGCGCGGGCGGGCGAGGGTTCAAAGACCCGTCAGCAATCCCATTCCGCCTGCCACTTGAACGGCTGCAAGGGATACACACAACGTTGACACCAATGATTTCACCACTCGCTTTCTTGACCTTTTTCAATTGTCTGATTAAGACCAAGATTAAGGTCTCGCGCATTACGCTTCGTCCTGAAGGACATACCTGAGGAAATACCAGAACCGCGACTTGGCGACGACTTCATTCGGCGCAAAAATGCGCATGCGATAGATTTTGGGTGTGGGATCAGTTTCTGTGGGGAGATGGCGTCCAACGACTTGGTATTCTTGCAGGCCCATCTGGATCACAAATCGTACATCAGCATACACATCCACTACCACGACACCCCATCCATCGCGCAGTTTCAACTTTCCGATCGAAACTGCGCGATAGATGGGTGATACGCATTCAGTGCCTGTGTGTGGAGGGTACGCACTTTCGTTATGGTCTTGATCTGGAGACGTTGACGCTGTCGGGGACGATGGAAGACCCTCGTTGGATTTGTGTGTATACTTTGGTTCTATTTGCACCGGCTGAGTATGAACTTGATGTTAATTTCCTAATTAGGGAAGAATATCCTACAGGCTGACTTATATCAGCTTGGAGCAGTACTTCCGAGTCGCACTATCATCCTGCCAATGGTTGGCTGGACGACATGAGTTCGCACCTATCTGACACGTGGACTACTTCTCCGCGGAGATATGGATATGAAAGGTACGTTTGGTCTTCTCTTCTGAACTTCGATAATGGACGACGGGACCGCCTGTTTCGCGGAACAATAATTTTAGGCCAAAGCCAGAGGTGCGGTATTGTGCCAGTGAGCCTTTTGTTGTAGACTGTCAAACCAACAATAAATTAGACCGCCTGATTGACTAGCAGCGTGGAACCAACTGGTTGGCAAGTCCCATTTGTGCTCTCACTTCCGAACTGGGGTTCTTTGAACAAGGTGGGTCACACATAACTTCGCCAGATAAAGAACTGTCCGCGGACAGGAACAGCGCTGGCTGTTAACTTATTGTTGTTGTCTTCACGAGTTAAGGCAGGCGTGTTTATCTACCCTCTTCATAGGAAACACCGCTCAATCATGTCGGAAAACAAAAAGACCACCGCCTTCGGCCTAGCGAGTGGTTCTGACATGACGGTATTATTTATGGTCCACGATTCGGAGGTACTATTCCGATTCCAATGTCCATACACTCAGCTAGCCATATCGTAAGCACATTGGGTCTACCGTGACATACTATACCAGATTCATCTGGCTGACATGGTTTTCGTTCCTGGACAAGCATCTTTGGTTATACAACCATAACATGCTAACCAGAATCGAACGCCTCTTTTTTCGAATGCGACGTAAGCACTAGAATCAATGCACAGTCTTTACTTTCATTAGCTTGGTCGCAAGCCGGATCGTTGTTCGGGTCTGGACAGAAGAGGGATATGGATCAACGGTGCGGATATGAGGTGCCGGGGAAGTGCCGGGAAGCGAAAAGAGAAGGTTGTCATCCAGATCGACGACTCGTTGGGATAATCTGGCGCATCACATTAGGCATTCACTCGTGATCAGGGGAAGCAAGACGACCAGCCGTTGACGTTAGGTGGCCAGGATGGGTGTCCGTCGGATTTCATTCCACAACGGAATGTGTTGTGCTGACTCCACTCTGCACGTGTTCCACGAACAACCACGATAACCAAATCCGAGTCAGATACCGGAAAAAATGGAACAATCTGCTTAACGTATGTGTCCGTTTCCGTTCCGAGGAGGTGTAGGTGAGAGGTGTGCTATCTAGCGAATGTGCTACCCAATTCGATCACGACAAAGTCAATTACTACGGTCTTCTGTACCGAAACTATGGGGCCCACCGGTGCACTCTACTCACTCTCAGGAAGGTGAAGGACCGTTTCCGTGTGGTGTTACAGATGTTGGGTCATGGTTCTTCTCTCCAAAGGTACAACTGGACAAAGATGCCAATGTGCCCAAGACTTTCGACGTTGATCAAGTGGGTGTCGATCACGAAGGCCTTTGACCTTGGACAAGCACGATAAGCTATTTTTGAGTATCGCATCACCAAGGTCCCGTCGATCTTCAATCCCGCTACCCGTCGTACTCGGTGGCCACATCCGAAACGAAGGGAGCATTCATGGACGCATACATCGACCGACAGAGAGAAAGGTGATTCGAGAGATGTATAACACCGGTATTGGAACTTCAAGATTCCGTCAGTAGTACTCGTCGGCACGTCTTGGACGAAATGCGAATGATGATTTACCCCTCCGACGGCTGCACCACAATCCGGAATGTCAACACTCCATCGCCCCTCCGCACTACACCCGGATCAGCACAGCGGTCCGAGTACATCATCGATATCGTGCACACGTCTCAGTAATCAAGAACGTATGCCAGATGACGCTATCGTTGGTAGGATTGTAGATCGCTTTAACCCGGGCGATGGAAAACTTGGTCAGGACCACCGTAACTGTAGTATGTACTTCTAGTTTGCTCTCGTGCGGGTATGATGGCGTAGTCCATCCGAATCTGTAGGCCTGTAGGACTCCTGTATGCAGCGTGGACACCATGCGCACGGAACACTCGACCTCGCACCTACTACGCCAGTATGTAAGAGAGTCTGAGCGATGGGAAGTACCTTCCCAAATAGGCCAGCCTACTCAAAGTGTGATTCAAACTCTGACAAATCCTTCGCTGTTGAAGTTCGCTGTGTAAAGAACTAAAGTACAACGGGTCCTTTGGAACTGTGACATACAAGCGGACAGCGCCCTTCCTGGAAAGTTGAAACCCTCGCACCACGCCGTTCGTTCCCGAAACGCCGCCATGCGCTGCCATCAGCGGACACAAATATTGACGTGTAGAATTGCTGTGGTGCTGTGTAAGCAAGGTGGGCTAAGAAGAGGGTTCCACGTGTGGGTGCATACTACCTGAGCTGCTCATTTTCTCGATTCCGCTCAACATACAACAGATCGGATACCGGAAAAGACAGATCGCAGTGTTGTAGTACTCCGAGCGACTTTGCAAAGGAGCCAGCAACGAACGGCATTCGTCAAGGAAATCACTGTTGTGGTCTGTTTCGTGGGGGCCACAAGAAATTCCTGGACTAGCAGCTGCGCTGGGACACTGCAATGTGCGTGGACAAGCACGAGGAAATGATCATAACGAGTACGAAACGCGTCTTTCTAGGTCGTTTGGGAAGCCATGTTGACTACGAGATAGGCATCTGCGCGAGGGAAGTCGCGTCTGGTCTTAGACACGTCCCGATTGGCTTTTACGCTGTGGTCCATCATAGCGGCCTCGAATGGAAAACCGAAAATAAGGCACTGTCTGTAAATTGCGATGTCATCGAATAGAGTGCATCAATCCCAATGTGGGCCTCCCTTTCTCCAACCAGGCCTATTCGTGACAGAATTTGTAGTCCGTCAGGTCCGTCGGCCACCGTGCGCTTCGAAGTCTACGCGTCATTTGAATTCCAGCCCATGTTGGGTGTAGGAGAGCAGCTGCGAGAGCTATCAGTCGCCGTGGAGCGACTGTTGGACAACGGTGCACAGGACATTCGTGAGTGGGACCTAGTTTTGCGCTCATGTATGTGGGTGCTGACATCGTGGCAGTGTTTACGTTCTTTCCAAGAGCTGGAGATGTCGTATCCCCGTGCTCAGCCATTGCGGTAAGGCGGAAGTGCCAGAGCAATTATTCATCGATGTCGGTCGCCCCTCGCGTTCAATGTGTAAGTAGGAGAATTGTATCAACGCGATTGTTGTTGATCAGCGTACGCGCATAGCCAACCACAGAATGCAGAGGCGAGATAGAAGATGCAACAGACGAAGGCCACAGCGCTCTGACGCGATACCGAAAGTACGGTGAACGCCGGGACCTAGACCGGTCTATCGAATTATTTGAGCGAGCGTTTTGTATCTGTCCGCTTGACCATCCTTGTCGTGCGGCAGTTCAGTTCAACCTGGCCACGGCAAAATTCGTTCATTTCCAGGTAGTCGATACAAACGACTCCCTCGATGTGCCTCTCAACCTGTACCACGATGCGCTCCGTGCCCGTCCCGTCGGCCACATCGACCGTCCTCCCACGTTGATCCACCTGGCTGTGGTGCTTTTGACGCGATTCGAGAGGTCGAGAGGTGAAGTCGATGAGGCACGGGCAGTGTTGAGGGACGAGAGGAAAAAAGATCTATAACGAGAGTGAATACTCCAGTCGACGGTACGAGACTGGAGGAGAAGCGGCGGCGCGCGTCGCATGAGTAAGCTGACGGTCTCCATATAAGGTAACCTAGACTAACTACGTAGTGAGCGAGAATGAAGAGTATATATGTACGGGCTGGTTTCCAACAGGCAGATGCTTTATTGCACCAGGCGACGGAGCTCAGCCCCGCGGAGAGTCATCAAAACCAAGTGGCACGATTCATGCTTCAATTGAACGCCGTACTTAGGACACGCACTCTGCGGTCTCGTGGCCAGTCTTCGGTAGTGCGGGAACCACCTTCTCACTTAACAAACGAGGACCTTGAGATTCTCAGTGTCCGGCTGTTGCAGCGCTTCGAACGGTTCGGTGATCTGGCCGACCTGCAACAAGCAATCGCGACTTTGAAGAGATTAGTCGTCTCTACTTCCGTTTGGGACGACCGGTACACCGCAGGATTGGCACATCTCGGTTCGGCATTGACACTACGATTCGAACACCTTGGAGAGCTGAACGACTTGGAGTGCGCGATATCAATGCTCAAGCAAGCTGTTGACCTTACTCGCGATGGTCACCATCACAAACCACCACGCCTTAACGACCTCTGCATTGCCTTGGTCGCCCGTTTTGAGCGTCTCGGCGACATAGGCGACCTCGACGACGCAATTTCGAGCCAGAGACGTGCTATTGACCTCATCCCTGATAACCACGCCGGCATGCATGGCTATCTTAACGGCCTTGGGACATACCTCAGAACTCGTTTTGAACACCTCGGTCAGCTGGGTGACCTCGAAGACGCGATCTCAATACTGAGGGACGCTGTTGCCCTTATCCCCCATGGTCACCCTAGGAAGCCTGGCTATCTTAACAACCTTGGTATCAGCTTCTTGTCCCGTTTCCAGTGTATGGGAGCACTCGGTGACCTCGAGAATGCAATTTCGATGCAGAGAGATGCTGTTGACTCCACACCGGATGGCCACTGTCAAAAACCGAGTCTTCTTAACAACCTCGGCAGTTCTTTCTCGGCTCGTTTTGAACGCATTGGAGAGCTGCATGACCTCGAGTATGCCATTTCAATGCAGAGGGACGCTGTTGCCCTCACTCCTGATGGCCACCCTGACAAGTTCCCCTTCCTGAGCAACCTCGGTGCCTACTCAAGAACTCGTTTCGAACGTCTCGGAGAGTTGGCTGACCTTGCAGACGCAATTTCGATGCTCAAGGATGCTACTGCCCTCATTCCCTCTGGTCATCCTCGTCGGCCTGGCCATCTTAACAACCTTGCCAACTGCTTCGTTGCTCGTTTTGAGCGCCTCGGGGGGCTACGCGACCTCGAGGCCGCGATTTGTATGTGGAGGGATGCTGTTGCCTTCACTCCTCATGGTCATCCTCACAGGTCTCGCTACCTTAACAACCTCGGCATCTCATTCAGAACTCGTTTCGAGCGCCTTGGAGAGCTCAGTGACCTTGAGGAGGCAGTCTCAATGCTCAGGGATGCCGTCAAACTTTCTCCTCATGCTCACCCCGAGAAGTCAGGCTATCTGAACAATCTCGGCACCTCTTTCTTTACTCGCTTCGAGCGCCTAGGGGAGCCACACGACCTTACGGACGCAATTATGACACTCCAGGCTGCTGTCGGCCTTGTTCCTTGTGGTCATCCTCACATGGCTGTCTACCTTACAAACCTTGGTTATGCTTTCAAAGTTCGCTTCGATCACTATGGGGAGCTCCGTGATATTGAGAATGCAATTTCGAGGCAGAGGGACGCTGTTGACCTTATTCCTCAAGGTCACCCCGAGCAGCCTCGCTATTTCAACAACCTTGGGATTTCCTTCATTGCTCGTTTCGAGCGCCTTGGTGAGCTGAGCAATCTCGAGGAAGCAACCTCTATCTCGAAGGAATCTGTTGACCTTAGTCCTGATGGTCACCCTCACAAGCCTCCCCGTCTTAGCAATCTTGGTGACTGCTTTGTCATGCGGTTCGAGCACCTTGGAGAGCTGAATGACCTTGAGCATGCAATTTCGACCCAGAGAGATGCTGTCGGTCTCACTCCTCATGGTCATGCCGACCGACCTCGCCGTCTTTTCCACCTCGGTCGCTCCCTTCTCACTCGCTTTGAACACCTCGGGGACCCGATGGATCTCGAGCATGCGATCTCTTTATATTGCCTTGCTGCTTTCTCTCCCTTCGGGCCCATCCAAGATCGATTTGACGCAGCACGGAATTGGATATCATGTGCTTGCCGTATACACCACCACTCCCTCCTCCACGCCTACTCTGTTGCTATCAACTCCCTCCCTCAACTCGCACGGACCGGTCTCTCTCTTGAACACCGTTACGCTGAGCTCACTCGTGGTGTCGATCTCATGCGGGAAGCCGCCGCCGCTGCCTTGGACGTAGGACTTCCGGAAGTTGCGGTGGAATGGCTTGAGCGTGGACGCTCTGTCGTGTGGGGGGAGCTGTTTCAGCTTCGTAGTTCTTATGAAGAGTTGTCGTCCGCTCATCCAAATCATGCCCGTCGACTTCGCGAGCTGTCGGTTGCGTTGGATGAAGCTAGTACCACTCGCGAAAGATCACTCTCTGCATTCTTGGAGCAGGCCGAGGGAATAGTTCATAAAGTGGATGCCGGTGTCACTAGCGCAAGTGTGCACTTGGGACAAAGAGCGTCCCTACAGCAAGATGCTGATAAACACCGTACCCTCGCGATCAACCGAGATAAACTACTCCAGGAGATTCGCAGTTTGCCGGGCTTTGAAAGATTGTTTCTTCAAGGACAGTTCTCTCAGCTCCGTGCTTCAGCACACGCCGGACCGGTCGTCATACTCAATGCTGCAGAGCGCTGCGACGCATTGATCATTCTCGCCAACGTAGACCATGTGATTCATGTTCCGCTCCTTAAATTCACTTTCAAGCGTTCGGCAGGTCTTCAGAGCATGCTGGAAAAATTACTTGGTCATGCCCGTGGTTTACCCGTTGACGAAAGGGTTGGGAAACCTGCAAGTGTGGGTGGGATCAGCTGGGAGTCCCTTTTGTCCACCATATGGAATGATATCGTCAAGCCGATCCTTGATGCATTGGCATTCTCGGTATGTCATGACATGACTCTTCAGTTCGCAGCTGATCCAGTGGCCTGTCTTTGAACAGTCCCCTGGAGACCTTTCACGCATTTTTTGGTGTCCGACAGGTCCTTTCACGTTCCTTCCTATACATGCTGCCGGTTTGTATGACGCTGAGCATTCGCAACCTGGGCATAAAATATTCGACTTTGTAGTTTCGTCATACGCCCCTAGTCTTTCCGTCCTCGCCCCATTACCAAACCCTCTCATCTTACCTAGCAACAACCTTCACCTCCTCGTCGTTCGTCAGCCATCCTCGGATGGACTATCTTGACTTTCAGGCGTTGTCACTGAAGTGGAACGGATCAGGACGGTAATCAAGAATTCTTCAGCAAGCACCACCATTCTGGAATCCTCCGCAGGAACTGTCGAAGAGGTACTCGGCCTACTTAAGGGAGCGGATTGGTGTCATTTTGCATGTCATGGAATCCAAGATGCCAGTAATGCGACAAACAGCGGACTTTGTCTCGCCGATGGACGCCGCTTGACGCTGCGTGACATTATCGCATTGTCACGTCCGCGTGGCGGCCTCGCCTTTCTCTCTGCATGTGAGACTGCGATGGGCGACGAAACTCTCTTGGACGAGGCGATCCATATCACAGCAGGGATGTTGTTTGCGGGGTATGGTGGAGTGATTGGTACGATGTGGTCGATCAGCGACAAGCTCGCGCCCGACGTGGCAAGCGGGGTGTACGCGCGACTGTTTCAAAATGGCACGAGGCCGGATCATCGGGAGGCTGCACGAGCGCTGCACGAGGCGATTGGACATGTTCGAGATGGTGGAAAGGCGCCCTTCATCGCTTGGCTTCCGTTCATCCATGTAGGTTTTTAAACGCTTCTATTGAGGTGTCTACTGTTGTTCTGCGTGGAGTCGTTCCCCCAACAAACGGGGTTAGATGGTTCCCTCAGGCAATTGGTTCTTGTCTACGCCTGACATTACACAAAAATAAATGATGCATTCAACAGCAGTTGCGAACAGCGAATAAGAGCAATAGAAAACCAGATAGCAAGTGAGGATGTACTAGAACTAGGCACCAATATGAACATAAAGAACTCGTTGATCTAGGGATATATTCACGGATCGCATCGTCTTGTTCAGCGCGAACGCTGCACGGGTATGATCCAAATGACCAGACTCGTCCACTATGTGTTTATAAAATTCGGGTATTATCTTCTTCGTTGCCCCATCTTCCACCGCCCACATTGTCCCAATCACCGAACGGAATCCAGCAAAGAGCATCGCGGACACGAGATGGATCGACTCATCCGGACTCTCTTCGTCACCGACAGTCGTGTGGCATGCGGAGAGATATGCAAATTCGGAATTCTTCAATTCACATCCCACCAGCTGGCGCTGATTATGGGGGGCGCTGCCCCCCAAACCCCCTGTCTGCATACTATCATTTAATAACCCACTGTGTCAGAAATTTATATATAAATAAACAAATACATTTAGGTAAATGTAAAGTAATAAAATCAATGTAAAAAATTGC
>JBBPTR010000321.1:0-16388 GCA_038094255.1 Porphyrellus aff. niger
ACGAGTTCAACGAAGAACCGACCGCTCAGAGCACATCGTCGGAGCTTTTAGGAGCGCTCGGTCCCGACACGCAGAACGTTGCCTACAATAATCAGTCGAGTTACGCGAATATCTTCAATCCTTACCCTGGTCCGTATCATCCCGACTACTTGAGTCAAAATTTCCAAACGCCGCCCGATGCCCTTCCGTTCTCGAGCGTCGAGACCTTGGAGACAGAAGTTACTGCCAGTAACGAGCGAGGACGACGAAGTGCCAACGTATGAGTACCGACTCCGTGTTGGAGCCTCCGTCTTCCGCTGTTTCCTTTTCGTCCTATGCAGACTCGTACTTGGGCCATTCCTCCACCTCGTCGCACTCTCGTCGTTCTTTGATGGATTTTCCTTTCTTCTCGTCATACAGTGTCTTCCGTGGCTCTGCTAACGCGTTCTGGCACCCCCAGACGGTTGCCGCAGACCGTTCTCAACTGATTCATCCTCCCATGCTGCCGGCGGAGGATTCACAGATGGACTTTTTCCATCCACCCATGCTCCCACGGGACGAAGACAACTTTTCGCCATTTATTTTTGGTCGCTTACCAGGTATATCCCATTGTCACTCAAACGACACACCTGTGATGCTTCATGTGAAGTGCTTTGCGCTCTAAGCCCCTTGTGTGTACTAACTAATACCCCCTTCATTCTTTTGTTTCGATCGAGCCGCTTTTATAAACGGACCCCTTTCAGGTCACCTAGCAACACTGCCCTTGTATTTCGTGTCATTGATAGCAGTCACGCGAGCACAGGCAAGGTATTTTTCATTGACTATTTATTCGGATTCGCGCCTTGCTTCCTCCACTGGACTTCTGCTTTCTCTTTTCTATCCTGTACTTATCTTTATACTACGTGCTATGTCAAACCATTGTAGCGAAAGATGTTCCCCTCTGCCTGATGAATCCTAGATTAGGGCAAAGCCCGGGCGTAAAATATCATTCTACTTTGTCGGAAACAATGAACATACTGCCGGGGTGTATGCGGAGTGGGAGTAGCGACGACTTCTGAATCCACAAAAGACTCTGACGCCTGCTATCTGGTTCCTCCCGGGGTTTTCTCATTTATCACCCGCTACTTACCGGCCTATGCTCTACGGTTACTTGTCATTGGTATGTCGACTTGGTGGCAAGTGGGTATCACGTGATATGGATACGGTACTACACAGATTCCATTCTCGCGACTCAACGCGGGATGATACGACTGAAGTATCGCGGGATATATTATTCCACTCGCGTTTCCTTATCGTTCCCTCTGTCCGTTTTGGTGGTATTCACTGAAGTTTCCAGCGCTGTGTGTCATTACAGGCACCTCTAGTTTCCATATTGGGTACGCTTTGTAACTGCAACTGCGTAGCTAGACTCTTCTCAATTCCTGGCGGTCATTCTCTAACTCTTTCTTCTAATGTCCTCTCCCATAGTCACCCCGCTGACTTTCCTTAGTCTTTTTTAAAACAATCGCTGTTTCCAGGTATGTTTTCAAAGGTTCCCTCATATCTCACATTCGTTCGCTTGATCTTTTTTTTTCAGAACGCTTCAGTCGTCCCCGATCTATTCCTGCTTTGTTTGTTCGAGTCAGACAGCTGTTGTCCCCTCGTTCATTCAAATCTGGTCTCCCTACTCGGATTCTCTTTCGCTTCTTGTTTTCCATTCGATGTATTAACGCTTATGCATTCCTGACACGTCGTTCTACATTATTCTCCATTCTTTTTTCCTTTCAGTTCGGGATATACCTTTGTTTATGTATGTGTGTACACGATCATTAGTTATACGTATTTGTTTGCTATTTGACCTTATTGTCTAACCTCACCCGCTATAGACCAAGTCGTGTTTCCCGGAAACATCGCTCGTCTCATTGCTTGGTTTTTCTATGTCTGAAGGTATTCAGCTGTTCTCTCATTATCCCTTCCGGGTTCTTATTGATGACCTAACTCTCTAGCTCTTTTAATCGACATCCCTTACGATAAATGGTCACGTCTACCTAGTGGACGTGTCATATTAGCCAAAAACGCGCTCTACATCCCCGAACCCGTCTCTCTGGACCTAATTCCGTTTCCTCGTGCTGATGGCTCGTGGGGTCCTCACGAAACTAGTCTTTTACCACAAGTCTACGATCCGGAGCATCCCTACCTTTCCCACATCGTTATCGATGATCGCGACCATTTTCGGTTACCCCAGTCTATTATCGCCCACCGATTTCGTGACAGCGATTTTTACAGATACCCTCAGTTACCACGTCGTGGATACGTCAAGTTTTCCGTCGTATCCCCATGGAAAGATGAAGTTGATTCCTACCGTGCTCGTGTTTTACGATTGGATGACGAGTTACGAGCTGCGATCCCTGGATCCTATAAACCCCCTCTGATTGCTATTTCCCGTGCTGAAGAAACCGTGTTCTCGTTGACCTACTCCGCCATGTCTTATCGCGACGCCGTGGAGTACCTTCGAGGACTTCAGCGTTTTGTCGCCGAAATCCATGCCTTCTTGATATGGGGAAACAAGTTACTCGGCCGATCTCTTCAACATACTCCCAGTAATCGGCAACTCTTTCGTGGCGTCTACGTGACTTCAGCCGATAGCTTCGTTCAAGTTGCAACTCTTGGTGTCCCTGTCTATCTTCTTACCGACCAACCTCCTTCGGACCTTCCTGATTTTCGACGTGTTCACATCACAGAGTTATCTCAATTATGCGAGCTACGTACATGGGGTGACATCCAGGTCATCGGTCCTAATCGCGACATCGTCAAAGGCAAACTCGTACATAGTAAACCCCTCATTTTCTATCCTCCCCATGTCAATAACACGGATCCTCTTGCATTCGAACGTGCCGCGCGTGGTTATGCTTCTCGTCAAGACAAGGGGCATTATGATCGACGTTTATTGAAGGATTTATTTACTCTGGCCGGACGACGTAGGCTTTATACTTTTTTCCTCGTCTTTCGCTGATCTTTTCTCAGCTCGTCCTCCTCCCGTACCTCGAAGACCTAAACCGCAAGATAGTGACTGGCGTCGTCAAATACGAAGTATTCGCAATGAATGGCCTCCATGGGGATGCGACTGGGACTACTTGTGGCACTGTCATGCTCGTGGCGATGGCCTTCCTGAATATACTTCCCAACCTTCTCCTATTCCTTCACACGGCGCGCATTTTTTGTACACCGCCCCGCCGGTGCATCTTCTATCCAACGTTAAATCTGACGAGAAACGTGCCAAAGTGTGCTTTACTTGGGCGTGTATGCGTCGCATTTGGCTCCTTCGGTATGAAGAGTACTGTTCCAACCAGACAGCTCTCGTCGTTGCCACTACCAACGACAACCTTCCACCCACCCCCTTCCATCTTCATACTCAAACCTGGCGAGATGTTTTATCAGGTCATTGGTGGCTGAAGCATTCTTGGCCGTCCCAATCAAATTACGACCATCGTTCCTTCTGGCGCTTTGGCGGCGATTTTATTCTTGGCCCTTCCGAAGAAGAACTCGACACGCCTGATTTTACATATCCTTATTATTCTCGTCAAGATGACCTGTCCCCTCTCCTCGCCCCTAATCGTCGTCTAGAGATCACCGATTTCAATAACAAACATCTTTGTAATCTGATGGTTTACGATCTCGCCCTCACGAATCACAAGGTTCATTTCGAAGAGACGGACGATTTCGTCATGCATGTTCATAGCATGTCGCCGCAACACCGTCGCGCTCGCATCGATTCGCGTCGTAACTTGTTTCGCTCTTCATGGGATATTCCAACTACTCCGTTTCCGTGGCATGACAAATGCTGGGAGTCAGCGGATTGGAGACTTGCCGCCCCCTGGTATACGCGATTTCGCGATTTACTCTCCTCTTGGCCACGCGAGTTCGATTTGGTCAACCTCGATTGGCACAAGGATTTATCTCTTTTGGATAAATGGACATTTACAGAATACGCAAAGCATGTCGTTGTCTTCTACCGTCGTACTGTTATGCACGTGTTGGGTATCGCTGTAGCACCCTTGCTACGCTACCCCTCCATGGACACCATCGACAGCATGTTCTTGACTGTGTAGTTATGTTTTGATTTTGATCTCACGTGATAGAAGCCAGTCGCGTCACGCGTGAGCATTCGTCTTTTCTCTTCCCGTCGACATGCCTCCTAAGCGAAAAGTATCTGGCGAATGTACCGTCCAGCCTTCCGTTCGACACTTATTCTCGGTCCCTGTTGAAGAACGCACTGTCGATCTTGACTCGCTCAGCGAACAACAACGCCTAACCGTGGAGAAAGCCCTCGCCGGTGAAAACTTATTTATCACGGGCGGTGGTGGTTTGTATCGCTTCGTGTCCTTTTCGCTACCTTCTAAAAACTCTATAGGTTGTGGAAAAACGTGTCTCCTCAAGGTCATCATCGAAGCGCTCCACCAAAAACTCCGGTACTCGTACATGGTCGCTGTAACCGCGAGCACTGGTATGGCCAGCTGCAACCTTAAAGGTTAGTCACCTCTTGCATGCATGATTCATCTAATCTCTGTAGGTCAAACCATTCACTCTTGGGCCGGGTTAACCGGCTCCGAGAAAAATGTCGCGGAAGCGCTGAAACGTATTCGAGCCTCTCCCCATGCCGTCAATCGATGGAAAGAAACAAAAGTATTGGTCTCTGACGAGTGTATGTCTCCGGACCTTATTCGATTTATCTATCTTACTGTTCATTAGTTTCCATGTTAGATGCTCGTTTTTTGGATATATTGGAAACAGTCGGTCGTCAGCTTCTTGGTAATGACATTCCTTTTGGTGGCATTCAGGTATGGTAGCTGTTCTTTGAACAACTTTTCCTGACGTTTTCAAGGTACTATTCTCTGGCGATTTTCTCCAGCTGCCTCCGGTTCATTCCTTAGCTGAACCGAGATACGCGTTTCTTGCGGAGTCATGGTCCCGTCTGATCCACAGTCAGATACAACTGGAAACGATCCATAGGCAGAATGAACCTGGTAAGTCGGACATTTTCTCTTCATACGTCGTCTGACTTTTAGAGTTTATCCATGCCTTGAATTGTTGTCGTCGTGGCGAGTTGGACGCGAGGAGTGTAACACTTCTTACATCTCTCTCTCGTCCCATCGATTCCAGTTTTCTGCCTCAGTACAGATCCGTCACTCTATTTTCGACTCGCAAGGAGGTTAACTTATTTAACAAAATCGAACTCTCCTCCCTGAAAGGCAAACAAGTCCAATTCACTTCATTCGATTGGATCAAGAATAAAGCTTCTGAGACTCATTTGTCAACTGTTCCTGTCGACGGCCGGATCGTTCTCAAAGTTGGTGCTCAGGTTATGTTGCTGAAGAATTTAGATCCCGGCTTAATGAATGGAACCGTTGGCCTCGTCAAAGGTTTCTATTCGTCCTCCCAGGTCGAAACCGATCATACGTCTGGGTCGTACAACAGGAAAGTTGGCTTTATTCGTAACATCAAGGTTTCTCCGGAGGGTGTCCCGCTTTCCGTATCTGCCAACCAGCTTGGTGAATCTCCCGAAAACTGCTTTCCTCTGGTCGAGTTTCATACCCATGATGGTCCTGAACACATTCTCGTCATGCTGGAGGAGTTTCGCGTTGATATCGAAGGGAATTGTATTGCAAAGCGAATTCAAGTATACTCACCGAGTCCTTTCTCCCATTATAGCTCATATCGTTATACAGATCCCTCTGACATTGGCGTGGGCGGTGACCATTCACAAGACACAAGGCCACACGTTCGAGAAAGTCGTGGTTGATTTTCGGCGTATTTTTGCAAAAGGTATGTCCCCTTTCCCTTCCTTCGTTTCGTCCTAAACTATTTCCAGGTCAAGCTTATGTTGCGCTCTCTCGTGTTCGAAGCATGGAGGGTTTACAGATCCGGAACTTTTCACGCGATAAGGTATTCGTTGTTTCAGGTAGCTTGCTTGTGCGGTTCGTTGAACCTCGTCACGCTAGGTCAAGGCTCACCCCATCCCATTGAAATGGTACAAGGATAATTTCGATAAGTAGTATGGCCGATAGTCGTTGATTGCTCGGGTTTATTGTGTTAATCTTGTACACTACTCTCGTCTTGTGCTTACTCGAGCCTGACTATGTGTCCCCTCGAGTAATCAAGTGGCATTCGTTTACCACCCACGGACCTGTTGGCGTATCGTCGATCTCCCATGCTCGTGCCAGTCGTGTTCCTGTTTTCCCGGATTCTGCCTGACTCGATGGCTTCTCATCCGATCACGTCTTCTCATCGTTACTTCGATTGTGGTATCCGAAGGTCAGTGTTTCATCGTAATATACCCTTTTCTGGTTGCGATTTATCAGCCCTTATTTAATCGTTCTGATCAACTGCGATTATCTTTCCCCTGGTCGCTCACTCGTCCCACTATGTCTTCGAGTGAATCCTTGCTCGTCAGTCCTCGTATCTTCCACGATTACCACTGACCAAGTCGTCTAGCACAAACGCATCGAGGATTCGACACTCACCCTGAACAACACGTTTGCTACCCTAGCTTCTACGCTCGCGGACTTTGTCAAACGTTTTATCGTTTTCGAGTCGCACGTTCTAACGCTCCGTAACAATTGCTGTGACTCCGATGGATCACTCCCTGTCTGGGAGATTTCCCTGACTCTCCGTCCGCATGTTGATCAGTCTTTCGTTTTCATTAGCGAACTCTATTCTCCTTTACGGCAAACCTCTGAATTTTTACAGTCGGCGTTTCGCCATCTTTCTAACCCATCCCTGGTTCCCAAACCTCTTTTGTCTTTGCCTTCTGCTGTATCTTGCCGACGTCTAGAGTCCACGATTCATCATTTGCTATCTCAAGCTTTATGTCAACTCGAAGTTGTATTGTCTCATCACGTAGCTCACGACCTTTGCTCGCTCAAACCTCCACACCGTTTATGTGACCTTCAGGATCAATTCTTTACAATTATGGGTCATGCTCTTCTTCTGCAGGATTATTTATGCGACATCGAGCAAGCAGCTAAAGACGTCTTCTCTATCATCCAGGAACTACCAAGTATCATATCGTACGTCTCCCTTCTCTGTTCCGTAGCAATCTCATAATATCCCTTTAGTCCCTTTTCGAATTCTTTCATTCTTTATCATGAGTTACAGTCCGCCTTCGAGCTTAACGACGACGATTAATTCATCTGTCACACTTCCCACCATCGAAACGGGCTCGTATACTAATTCACCGTACCAGCTTTTACTCTGTTCAATAACCCTGGTCTGTACTGCACTGTCGTCTTTTACATTGTGACCATACTTTCGTGGTTCACCACATTCGATGAAGAGTTTTTGTCCTATCGTTTGTCTTAGCTACGTTTGTAATCCTAAGACAATAAGGCATGTTCTATTTGACCATGTTGACCCGTGTTGTGATGCGGTTGCTCTCGCTCAGCGCTCAGCACTCAACGTTCAACACCTAGGCCCACCTTCACGCGCTGTGAGCACCAATCCACATCGACGGCATCTCTGATGATGCTCATAAGCCTTTATTCCATTGTCCTTCATACTCCGTTTGGGCGGTGCTTTTTTCGTGCCGTATTATGAGTTTTTTCCCTATCTTACATCTCGTGGTACGCTTCGAGTTACTCTGTTTTCATATGGCAATCTTACTCACTATTTCACAAGCAGATCCATCCGTATTTTGTTAATGCGAAGTGCGTTATTTTTCGACTCCTTCCTACCCTATCTCTACGTCATATAATTCGTTCAGATAGCATCAACGTAGCCGTGTCATCCAAAGCTGAGTACAGCTCCACACTCTATTCACCGCTTTACCACATTCATCCGGTGGCATTTCAACAGACCGATCTTTTATCAGGTACGTCGCACACTACATCATTCTATTTCGCACATCCGTCGCGTTTATTTTATTTCGTTTCCTTTTCTTAGATGATCCTTATTCTTAATGATCTGTTTGTTCGAGCCAGACTCGTGGTCCTCTCGTTCATTCAGTATCTTTGCGCTGAAGCCCGGTGTCGTGTCACGTTCATGTATGTTCCATTTATTATATGCATTTGCTTGATTTTTCTCTCTCTCTCAGGTTGTCAGGTTTACGGCGTGTTCTTCGCAAGTTTTCCCTCCGTTTCGTTGTCTAGCCCACGGATTTTTTGTCTATTCAGACAACCGTTACATTTTAGTCATGCGAAATCTAGGATAGTTTTTAATTCTGCGCTCCTACTACACACGTCCAGTAAAAGGTCCTGTCTATGGTATATAATCTTCTTGGTCAGAGTGTCTTATGGTTCATGAATCAAGATCATTCTTGTCTGATCTAATTCTCGAAGTAGGTATTGTAACACGGGACTAGTTTTTTTACGTAAGTACGTTGTCTGTTCACGATCTTGCCGTTGCACTCATTCTTCACTGCTCGATCACTGATTCTATTCCTTGCTTTCGCTACCCTATTACGATCATTGTTATGGTTCGTCGCTCTGAACGCTCCAAGTATGTTGTTTTCAGTTTCATATAGCACGTTTTCATTTGTTGTAGATGCCCGCAATGTGATGTCAGGAGTCGAAATCTTACTGACCACGTTCGCGCTAACCATCAGATGGAGTATCGTACGCGTTATAAAGGTGTGTTAACGGTATTATACTTCTTTTTTTTGATCCATATCGTCGCATATAGGCAAGGACGTCTGTCTCAACCGCCAACCTGATCGACTCTTCCACTGTCCTTGTGGAAATTATTCCCATCGCAACCCAGAAGAACTCAGGAAGCACATCAAGAATGTATGCGACCCCGATAACAGTATTCCCCTCGATGTCGATGAAGCTGTCGTCTCCGATCACGACTCTGTATATGAAACCGGACCGCTCGATGGACGGGCGATTCAAGACGAAACAAGCACCCTTCCTATTCTCGATCCCACCTCTGATGTCGATATGCAAGTGAACGTGCACGAGTCGCCACCGTCTCCATCGCACGTTCAACAGTTTGGTGCTTCCGTCACCGCCCCGTACAACCTTTCACCTCCGTCCAACCTCTCTCGTCCACTCTCGCAATGCGTCACGACTCTTTCGAGATGTGGTATTCTCGTCAACTTTACCTACAAGTTGCTCATTTGCATCGAGTGTAACGAGGCCGTCCCCTCTCGGTACATCTCCTCCCATATCGTTAACCACGGAACACATTCTCTTTCACCGGACGGGCTGAACAGCATTCTCGTCGAACTTGATCTCACACATCCCAATCCCCCTCCACTCTCCCATGTCGTCGCGCCGATCACCGGCCTTTCCATTCTCGATGGCATTGTTTGCACCGTACAAGACTGCAATCTTTCATTCACATCGGAATGCACCTATTACCGTCATCATAGTGATATACATGCAGACATCACGCGTTCGCACAAGAAGTGCCAAGTTCAGCGTATATTCAAGAACAAAGAGATGCAAATGATCCTCCGCGTTGATCCTACCCTTGCTATACAACGACCTTACGGCACATTAAACGAGTACCTTGCCATTCTTCGTCCCGATGAAGATCGTCCCATCCCTATCCTCGACCCTTCAGTTGACCCACGAAAGCAGACCGGTTTCCTTTATAGTGCTAAGTGGCCCGACGCAATTAGAGGGTTACCCCTTGATGGGATCTTGTCTCTTGTCGCCCTTCCCAAGACCGGTGATCCGCTTTTTCCGGTCGTCGAAGAAATAAGGGCGATGTTCAACTCTATGTGCGAAATCGTAGATGGAATGGACGTTCTTACCCGGAGGCACATACATACACCAAAAGGGTGTGTGTTTTCGCGTTCGAAATCATACTTGACTGATTCTCAGCAGCGGTTTCGATTCTGCTGACATCGAAAATCGTCCCTTTGGTCGCCCACAGACCGATGAATACGTTTTTCGCTGTGCCAATAACTGGGCTCGTTATATATGCGCTGTGGTTCGTTCCTCGGGAGGCGCCCAACCGTCCCTTCACATTCCGCTGCATCATCGTGAACTTTGCACCAATTTACAGGTCGCTCTGGCTCAAAACGCAGATATTCGCCGCCCAATACAGACATTATCTTTTGCTCTACTTGATAAATACGACGCCGATGTTGAGAGGGATAATTCCTTGTGTTCCCTCATGCGTTTCGTGGTTTTTTTGCATCTTCGCGAGGACGGTACCTTCGACCCCCCTTCGTCTGTCTCGCCCAACATCGCGTCTCTCACCTTTTGCCTCCGTTGTGTTGCGGTGTTGGATGCTCATTCCAATATGCTCGCCGACTCATCCCTGACATTGCTAAGGTTCGTTTCCCTACTCTGTGTGTCCATTTCACTGATGTTCACTTAGTTATTATCGCAATACGCTGTTTCCTCTCTTGAAAGAGGGTTATCCAACCCCCTTCAACAGCCTGCGTCAGCTCACCCATCTCGTCGGCTTCTTCGCACATAATGCTGTCAAGTTTCCTGACATGCATTGGAACCTTCATCACGACATTCTGAGCGTCAAGGGTCATCCTCTCCGTATCAATCTCATACCCGAAATGGTCCGTGCTTTGTGTTCGAAAGCCGAATCCGTTCTCCAGCAACTTCTACTGGGAGCAGACACGCGTTCCTTTGAGAGCATAATAGAGTCTGCCCTCGACCCCAACGTACAGAGTGGTTGGCCGGTAGATCCATTACGCAATACAGATGAAGGCTTTTCTTTTGTTCATTCCTCTGATAACGCTTTTCGGCCTCACTTGGACATGGTTTTGACGCGCATTCATTCTGAACCTTCTGTGTTTGCCGACTTTCATTTCAAGGATGACCAGGGCAATTTAATCCACAAGCCCAGTACGTCTTTCTTCTCTAGCCATCTTTGATTCATTTGCTAATCTTTGGGCTAGACAGCTTGCGAAATTATCTTCGTGTGCACCACGAGCTGATCGACATTCTCGTTGTACTTGCTCATGTTGCTACACCCGGCGCTGCTCGTGGGACGGAAATAGGCCCCCTCCGCGCTATCAATTCCGTCGATGGCCCACGCAACATCTTTTTCCTCGCAGGCTACTGTGCTATCATATGCCAGTATTCGAAGACTCGTAGTATCACTGGAAGAGACAACTTCGTCGCCCACTTCTTACCCAAACCAGTCTCGCGTCTCTTAATCTATTTGGTGGGCCCTATACGTGAAGTCGTTATGGTATTTGCGCGTCAAGTCCTCGATTCCGGAACGCAGGTTTATAAAACGTACCTTTACGTTGTCAATGGCAAGACCGTCGATAGTGGCTCGCTCAGCAATGTCCTCCGCCGCTACACAGACCAATACCTCCACGTACCCTTAACTTTATCCTCTTATCGCCAGGCGATTAAAGCCATTCTCCGGACTGTACTACATCAATACGATGATTTAGACCAAACTGAAGACCCCATTGACGCATGCTTTGGTCACTCTTCACTAACCGGTAACAATCGATATGGTCTTGTCTATGACGATCTACCCGGTCTTACCGAAAACGTGTATGTCGACGCCCTTCGTCTTGCATGTCATTACCATGCGTGGCTTGGAATGGGCTCGTCACATTCTGTTCAGTCTCCCCTCTCCCCGCCATCGAAACCCAACAATGCTGTCGGTACTCTTTTACATCGACTCGAACGTATTATTCCACTCCTCGAAGCGTCTCGTGACCAAGAGACTCTTAGTCTATCAACTGCCGAAAACAATGTTCTCGAGCGCTCCTTACCTGCCATCCAGGATATTGTATCGACGACGCTTACTCACAAAATCCCGTGGTCCACTTATCTTCGCATTCCCCCACCACCACCCTTGTCACAAGAGCCCATTATCGTCCATCAGTCTCATATCTTATATCTCCGGTCACTTTTTCGAAGCCAGACCGTTCACTTCAAATCATTGGAGCAAGCACAAGCCGTCGAGGTGGTATCGCGTCAAAATCCCCATGTACTCGTCGTTCTTCGGACTGGAGGTGGAAAATCAGCCGTGTACCAGGCACCGGCTTTCTCAGCAGAGCCTGGTTTTCACGTCGTTATCATCCCCTATGTTTCGTTGATGGCACAGTCTCTTTCAGAAGCATCAGCGAAATGCATCCCACATAGCTCGTGGTCGCTATCGCAATGCGGCATTAATCCCTTCAAAGACAAGCTCGTTTTTGCCGCTGCTGAACATGTGGCCATGGAGCCCTTCCGTGATTGGCTCCGTAGCTCCTTTCATTCCGGATTTCTCAGAGGCATCATCATCGATGAAGCTCATGATGTCCTCCTCTCTCAACATTTTCGTGAAAGCTTTTGTGCATTTGTCTGCTTGGGCGAGATAGGTTGTCAGATCGTTCTCTTGTCCGCGACCATTCCTCCTTCTTGTGAAGCTGCTCTATGGAGAGTGGGTGTTGTCTTTTTTCTTTGCACTTCCCGCTACTTATGTTTATAGGCCGTAGGCATTGATACTGGCCATCAACCTGTCCACGTTATCCGGCAGTCAGTATGTCGTGCCAACGTCCAATTCATTGTTAGCCGCGTGGATGAATCAATGCTGATCGATTTCATTGTCCGACTTGTTTCATATCACACTTTTGTAACGACTCTCGATCGGGGAATCATTTTCTGCGAGTATGTCGAGGACGCGCTCGAACTAGCACGTCGTCTCGATGTCCCTTCGTATACGGGACCAATGGACGCCGAGGCTCGATCTGTTGCACAGTACAAATGGACATCTGGAAGGTCTAGATGGCTATGTGCGACCTCTGCTTTCGCTCAGGGTATCGACTATGGCCATGTCACCTACGTTTTACACTTTCGCATACCTAAACACATGATCCTCCATGCACAACAATCAGGGCGACTGGCGCGACGCGAAGGAACTTTGGGCATTTCTCATTTAGTATTTTCGGACACTCCTCTTCGTCAAGCTTCATTTGAAATGGACCATGGTGGATTCAACCCGATGCTCGATTTCGCTACAAGTGCACAATGTCGACGCCTATCCATCACTTCATTTCTCGATTCCACTCCCTCAAACTGTGCTATGGTATCACCTTGCGAGTTATGCGATTTTTGTTCGCGTTATACCGTAGGTGCTTCGTCATTGCCACCTTTCGTCCGTTTACCTATTTCAGGCCCCATTTCCACCTGTACATCCACCTGCTCCTCTTCTAGACGTTGCTTCGCCTCCCTCTTGGAGTGTCAAATCATCAACTGCCATCGTTGGTCCACCTCGTTGCCCACCCGTGCATCCCACACCACTTCCAGACGTTGCTTCGCCTCCTGGTGTCCAATCAACAACATATGTTATTGGTCCCCTTCGTCGTGCTGACCGTTCTTATTCGCGAAGCCCTCGTCGTTCTAGTCTTCCTTACTCCCGTGTCGTTCGAGCTCCATCACGAAACCTTTCTCAGCCTTTCAACCCACCGGGTCCTCCTCCGGAAGACCTGGCCAAGCCATTTACGCTCAACCTCTTCGATAAAGAGGTTACTCTCTTAAGGTTTCTTCAGGAGCATTCCGGCATGTGCATGCTTCACATTGTTGCCGGCGCCAATGCGTCACATCAATTATTTTCATGCCCTTTTTTCTCCCAATTTTCCTCCGTCTTCTACCCTTTCCGCTCAAGCATTCGCTTTACCAAACCGGGCATATGCTATCGGTGTGGGGTACCCACCTCCGATCGACTCGAACATCCTAACCGTTTGAAGAATGACAGCTCACCCTGCAAATTCGATGACCTTCTTAAACCTTTATCGTTTTTAATTTATTCTGTCACCGCTCTTAGAGAAGTTGTCTTTCCCGAGGCTGGAGCCTCATTCGAACAGTTTCCGACCCCCACCTCGTATGCGCAATGGATTGGTACCTTTCGATCAGGTTATCAATCAACATGTAATTTGTTTGAGGTATGCCACGCATACATCCATCTTCTCAATCAAAATAGGTTGGTTTTATCGTTATTCTATACCTCCTTAGGTTCTGCTAATCATTCTCTCGAAGACTTCCCTTGGTGCTGATCGATGCCGTGGTAGCTTCTTTTTCCCCTCATTCTCGTTCATGATCACCTTTCCCTTCTTTCTTCGATTTTCGTGGCTGTTGCATGACTACGGTACCTGAACTAGATTGGTCGTCTTCTCGTGCTATCTACGAAGGGTTTACCTTCCACTTCAACGGCGTGTACATATATCCGCGCCCTTGCTCGACTCATTTCTTTCCTCCAACATTGTGCTCTTCTGCAAACTCGTTGGAACCGGTCTAACTTGTTAGCTTCGGTTATTGCCTTAATACGGTTACTACTTCACTGAGGACTCCCTCTGCAATGTCGAGCCAATTCCCGGTGATTATTTGTTTTTCTACTTTACCACTATCATTAACATTGTCATTTAGTGCAATCCTATCCAAGATTCCCTCAGTGCAGCAAATCTCGCCTTACGTTCACTTGCCATCCGACTGTTTCATCTGTCTCGCTACTTGGTTACTTTTGAAGCGACAACGGTGTCTAACCCGCTGAATCGGTACCAATGTTACGACTTCTTCCCTTTCACGATCTACATGTTCGCGCTTCGCGCGCATATACATCACGCGGTTGGCTGTGCCATCGATTTGTTGTCTCTCCTCCGTCAACTCACTCCACTACAAACCGATAGATTGGATGATGGCCGTAAGTATTTCTACTCTTAATTTTATCGTCGTCTGAACCTTTTAGGATTCCATTTCTTGAAAACTACCATCCGTTGTACACTTTGCGAAGCCACCCACCACGTTGACATGATATTGTCGAGTGCTTCTTTTTTTTCGTCTATTCATTTGATTCAGGTACCTGATTCCCTCGAAGAATTACTCGATCAGTTCCAACTAGACTTGGTCGTTGTGCATACTTCCCTTGTTTCTTTTTCTGGTTATATTGACGACTTGTTCAGTTTAATTACTCACACTCCTACATAGTGCTTAGATTCTTTATCAAAAGGTTACTGTTACCAGTACACGTCTTAGTCTCGTTTCTCGGCACTGTCACCAAGACACGATAAAACGATCCTTTGTCGGTTACATTTGTAAATACCGTCGTTATACAATTTTGTATACTGACCGTAATACCATAATCTTGTAGCCTGATAGGTTTTTATCTGTTTTGTTCAACTCGTGCACTATGGGAATGACATTCCGTCGCTATCTTTCGTCACCTCTCATCTTCGTCTGTTCGGATTGTAATACCCATATTGCAAGCCAAGATCACGCCATACAGCAAGTATGTACCACCACCCCTATTTGTCCTTTTCACTTACATTTCGCACAGGACTTTGGACGTGACTCGAAGGATATGCATGTCTTTTTACAGCTGTGAGTCACCCTACACCTTACTTCTATTGCTCACAATAACGCATATAGTGTCAATTTCACATACGGCGAGATCACTGAATCCACGAACTACACCGTGCAACTCATACATTGTGTCCGGTGTGATGTCGCACTTGGTTATACATATGTAAGTGTATTGAATTCCATGCCTCGTCCCAGCCTCAACCAGTAAGTTACACTTCTCCTCCAGTGATGATGATCGCGATGGGTTGTTCTTTCTCTCGGATTTCCGTGTCGAACCTCGGGAATGCTACTTAACATGAAATCCTGTCAATAGTCCTCTCCTCTTGGTACATATACACTTTGTCGACTTTGTGTTATGTTTTCTATTGATAGATTGTACAATTGTGCTTCCAACTGCTATAGACACCAGCTCGAGGTAGCATAACTAAATCCTCTGCCAGCGCAGATAATACATGCATCACGGTTATACCTCCTTTGGGGTGTATGCAGAGCAAGAGTAGCGACGACTTCTGAATCCACAAAAGACACTGTCGCAAGGACCTCTCTCTTGGTACCATCTACAACAAACCGTGTGGCCTGTGCATTGTTTCCGGTCGCGTTATGAGTCCTTTCCTCCCCCCTCCCATGGTCCGAGGTTCTAATGCACCATTGATTTTCTACCTATTCAAGCACAGTTTTGACGATTCTCCAACCTCATTAGGACCTCTTAGTACCATCTACAACAAACCGCGTGGCCTGTGTGTTGTTTCCGGTCGCGTTATGAGTACTTTCCTCCTCCTATGGTCCGAGGTTCTAATGCACCATTGATTTTCTACCAATCGGAGCACATATGTGCACTTTTCTGTGCTAGATTTCATTGGTTATGGTTGGTTGTTATAGTTGGTCGGCTACCTTTGTGTTGTCAGGGCTGTAAATTGGTTAGATTGTTCATTAGCTAGCATTTCGATTTCTTCGTTTTCCATCATTCAAGGTCCATATCATACCAATCATTATCTACCAATCAGAACATGATTCTGACCAGTTAGACACCTTTACTACCCATATGCGGTCGGAGCGAACACCGTTCGCCTCAATTTCCCACGCCACCATCCCCTCCCCCCATTGCCCCCCCCAGTTCTTTCTCGATTTTTACGACGACAACACGGCCTCAAACCGACCCTC
>JBBPTR010000324.1:0-16256 GCA_038094255.1 Porphyrellus aff. niger
GGCAGGATCCAGTAAAGGACGCAGAGGTCTCCATGTGGAAAGTACCAGAAGCACCATTTTTGCCTTGTGAGCTAGAGAGTTTGGAGACAGCAGGAACCTTGAAAGCCCCAGAAGCCCCGAAAATGTCACTAGCACCAAAAGCACCAGAAGCACCAGAAGCATCGGAGGTGTCGGAAACGCCAAACACCCTGCCAGTGCTGGAAGTGTCGGAAGCACCGGAAGCACCGGAAGGGTGGGGAATCCTGCAGCAAATCGAACTATTGGAAAATGTTCAAGTGCATGGGCTATCATCGCCAGAGTCCTCAAATCACTTATATCCACATAGCCTTCTCTTCCATCTTTGCAATCCATTCAACATGTGTTCTGCGCCGGTAGAGATATTGATCCGTTTGCAAAGTTGGAAAGGGCATTCGGACTCTTGACACTATGTGAGGGGGAGAGGGAACCTGAACTGGAAGAGAAAGAGAAACCTGAAGAGAGACTGGAACCGGAGCCAGAAGAGGGAGAAGAGGGAAAAGAAGAGGAAGAAGAGGAACAACCATCGAATAATGCTCTCCTTAGAGAAGAGGAAGAGGAAAGTGAAATCGACTTCCTTTCTACAGGCAAGTCTTCTTCATTACCTATGCTCATAACACCCCTTCATTCATCACAGTCAAAGACCATGTCGTCCACAAGAAGGAAGAAGAGGAAAGTGAAGACGACCCACTTCCTATAGGCAGTAAGTCTTGTCCCAACCCCAGTCTATTCTCTCTTGAACCACTTCAGATGACATGGATCTACAATGGTATCCTGACAATGGCAAGTCTATTTTTGTTTTTCATTCCATTCTCATTCATATTTCATTTCTCAGACTCCGATGATGAGATGCGAGTCTAGATCCAATCACCCCATGTTGACCCTTACCCACTGCAACCTCGAGAGGAATCACGTCCAGCTGCTACTGCTCATCCAGAATCCATCAGTGCATTTTTGGCACAGAGGCACTTCACAAAGAGCTATCCATTGATATCTCGACCAGGTAGGTAGTTTCTTCCTAGCCATGTCCCTGCCATACCCATCCACCCATAGAAACTCGGAAATACACTCTCAAGAATCTATTCAAGGCCTTGAGAAGAGATAATGTAACGGCATCCCTATTCCTCTCTGGAGGTAAGATCTCGGTCCTTATGCTCGGTGTGACCTGTTTTACTAGATGGATGGAAATCCACATCAGAGTCCTCTTCAGAGGCACGACCAAGTCAAGTCATCTCAGATGATCATCCCATCTCCTTCCTTTCAGACTATCATGGTACATTCATCCTTTTTTTCCCATAATCCTTTTTCGACGACTTGGCTCCCTCCAGACTGTTCCGGACCGGGTTCTCTGGCGGAAGCAAGGACGTCTCCGGAACTTGCTCCGGAGCTCAGACGGCAGCACATCACTGCCGTTTCCTTGCTATCATCCTTGCCCATGCATGGTAGGCATTTACCTCTCGGGATGAATCCATTCTTGACGACCGCTTTCCCCACAGCGAATGAACTCGGCCATGTCAACCTTGGACGGAATCCTGCCTTCATGCTAAATCAGCATGCCACCACTGCCATCTCACTTCTCTCAGAATTCGGTGCATATTTTCATTTCTCATTTCTATGCATTCCTTTGATAAACCATTCGTTCATTCTCCAGATGATGAGACTAGTCACATACTTCCCAGACCATCATCCACTGCCAGTGAAGAATCCGTGTCTAATATGGAAATCTCCCAGGTCCGAGCTACTCCTGGCGAAGAATCTATCTTGAACTCCGAGGTCCAACATCTGGACGACGATCAAGCATGCAGTGAGGATGGCAATGTAGGGTCAGACAAGTACTGGCCATCAGATAATGAACAGCCCTATCCACACAAGAAAACCATGTCAGCAGATTCGGAGAAAGCATCTTCTGTGAGTGAGGACCCTTCCAGAATAGAACCAGAACCAGAAATAGAGAACCCCGTCAATGATCTCAGAATTCAATTCAGTAAGTACCCCCCTGGTTGGTTATCTGGCCTTGTGGTATAGAAACCGTCTTTGTACTACAGAACGCACTCTCTCAAACCCTTCCATATGGGCAGTTGCCGTCCGAGAGATAGACAGTCTTCATCCCAAGAATTATGTGGATGGAAGCATCATCAATCTATTCCTTTTGGTAGAGCAGTACACGGCCAAGAAAGACACTTGCTCCCACTTTGTGGATCTTTTCATGACAGCATCCCCCGCCCTTCCGGAGCCAGAAGAGATAGCCCGCTTCCGATCTCTTTCCGGCCTCTTCACCGATACCCTGGTCCCACCTCCTCTCAAACCTGTGGTCTTCATCCTTTGCAGGCATGAGCACTACTTTACCGTCTACTTCGATTATAGCTCCAACCATGCATGGGTCTTTGGCCAAAACCCAAATCCTCCCACTGCTGGCCTATATACTAACATGAGATGGGATGATTGGAATGGTCGCTTATATTGGAGGAAGATCGCTGCCTTGTTCGGATGGCAGGTCTCCAAAACTGAGCCCATGCTAAATGGCTATGACTTTCCGCAGGTATGGTATCTTCTTGTTTTCATGTCCATTTCCAATATTCATCCTTGCACAGAACGGATTGGATTGTGGGCCGATCGCTGTCTCCATCACCCGTTATCTGTTGACCAACAGCCCTGATGCCTACCTAAGATCCATCCCCGGAAGTGGATCACCTGGTGTGGAATGTCCTCACTCGGTCAGAAGGCAGCTCTTGGAGTGTGTGTGTGAACACCACTTTCACTGTCACCGTTGGTGGAAGGCATCGAAGGACAAGGAGGCATGGCTGGAAGAACCATCTGATGGAGTGCTAGATCTCATCCATGAGGGTGGCTTGGACCAGTCAAATCAGGTGACTGCACTCAAGGTGATGCTGGCACGATCTAGAGACAGATGCCATGAATGCAATTCGCATACTATGGACCTTGGTTCCTGACGTGATTCCGGTGGCTCCAATGGTTCCGGCACTTCCGGCGGTTCCGGCGGTTCCGGCGAGTCGGATGAGGAACAGGATCCCATCATGCGAGGACTCTCCTCCCACTTGAAACGACTTAAACTGATGCGCAATGCACGCAACCGTGCTCTCAGAAAGCCGAGAGTCCCGAGAATAGCGTCTCAGGCAAAGTCACTTCCAACCCAACGTTATATCCCGCTTCCCATGGACCACTCCTTTGATGACTACTTTAACGCTCCGACCTTGGAAGACTTGCAATACTCGATCAGAGAGAACATGGAGGATGGCCTCCGTTCCAACTGGGACTCCTTCAAGGACTATGGATACAGGCTTCTTCCGGACTTTGCGGTCATGTTCAATCAACAAGACCCCATCGAGGTAGAAGACCACCTTCTTCCGGTGGGTAAGCCGCAATTCCATGATCCACACCCTTGGGAAGACACTGTAGTGGACCACCTCTTGACTGATCGGATGGGCCAGCCTCGTCAAGTCCTTGTCGAGGACGTTGACGTCATGGGAATGCAGGACATGTTGAAGCTAGCTGGAGGGAAGAATTCCGAGAGCAGCATAGACCTTTTCGTGAGAGGGCGCAATCCCATGCAGGGAAATTACGTCTGTTTCCGCCCGGAACGTGACGCCGTTCCCCTCACCACCGGTGAGATCTGGACCACTCTCAACATAGACAGCATCATCTGGATCACGCACCACCTCCGCGTTCTTGGCTCCCTGAAACTGAATGTGATGCCATACTTTGGAAACAAACTGCCGATCCCGAAAAACAATCATTGTGAGGTCGAGATTCTCATGCCTCAGTCCACAGAAGACCAAGAGTGAGGGGGACGCTCTGAGTGGTTCACCAAGCCCGTGCCTATTAGTAACATCCCACACATTCCTTTCGCCCAGGCCGGAGATGGCTCCGGTAGCATCAACTTCTATGTCGCGTTTCCTCGCATGATGCATAAGCACCCCAGGACTGGGTGTGCTGCGACTCTAATCCCGTCTCCCGTACAGATGGTCTGGCTCACGCAGATCTTGTTGCCTTCCATAAGGGCCACCGCACCACCGGAAATACGGGAGTATACCGATTTCACCTACGAGGAGTGGAAGTGGAAGGCGACCATGAACAACCAACTGAAGCGTTCCAAGACCCTCACCCTCGATCCGACCACCATAGAAAACCTCGTCTGCCACATGTGAGCCATCATCTCCGATAGTCACGGCAGTTATCTCGACACCTTCGGCTCCTTCTTTTTCATCGTCGACATCAGGGGCGTCAAGCTGAACACAGTCACCGTCAGGGGTCGTTCCAACAATCCTCTTGTCAACCTCTTCCGGCAGACTCCTACCTTGGACTGGAAACATATGATGTCCTGGGAGAACAGCCAGCTTCTTCTGGACTTGAGCATCTCCTATCATCCGGATCCAGTAGATTGGCAGCCCCTCATCGGCCTATGGAAGCTTAACTCCATCCATGCCTTGTATTCCAAGGCTGGAATGAACAAGCCGGAGGAGTTCAAGACTTGTACCATGCCCCAACATGGCGGACTCCAGGCCACCATGGAGAATGTTCGCAGGAGAGCCGTCCAGTTCACCTTTAGGTCCACATACAATCTCGTCTTCGAGGCCTTCCGGAGGCCCGGTCAAGACGAGAAGTTCTGTCCCGACCCGGAAGCTTATGCCAATACCCCACTCTTTCAGCAGACCTGTCACGAGTTTCTCAATATCTATCACGGAGCCAAGTCCAAATGCTTCGGTGTCCGGGAAGAGGTTCGAGGTAGTGGGGTCGCCATCATACACGGTCTACGATCCGTTTGGCATAAGGTCCGTCACATGCCTTTCATTCCGTCCATCTTCCATCCCGAGCCTGACGGGCGCTTCCAGGCCACAGAATATCTAGACTCAGATCCGATCCTTTGGATTCCATCCCAGCTTTTCTGCAATTTTATGATCAGGAGACTGGAAGAACTTCGATTCGTTCAGGTCCGTTTCTTCAAGCAGCCACAGTCCAACTATGGAATCTTGACGAGTGTCATTGTCCATCTTCTCCGCAACATTTCCTTCGCGATTCCAGCAAAGCAACCCCACCTCATAGAGGCTCTCAGAGACCTGAATTTCGAGGCCATCATCCAGCGCTTTGGAATGTTTTTCTTGCACGACCTGGATCCGCTCACCGGGAAGCTCCTGGTCATAGCTCAGGTCGATGATGCAGACGTACAGCACAGGCTTGGCACCCATGCAAGAAAACATGCCAAGCCAAGGAATCTCACCAGACATGGTGCTGTAACACAGAACATGGAGCCCACCGAGAAATATCCACTGGGAGAATGGCTGACCTGGAATAACCTCCTTCACTGCCTGGAGACATATCCTGCTTGCGTCATGCAATCTTGGAGATGGAGCAGTGTTCAGACCTGGGATGAGCACGCTTCCGAACTCTTCGTCATGTTTACCAACGACATGTGGCTCGCGGTGGAGCCATCCCGATTCCGGAATCCTCCTCAACCCATCAACACACTCCAGGACGCCGTGGAATCATGGTCCGTCTCTCGCGTGGTTGAGAACCTTTTGAGCGTCCGGTTCTTGCCCAACTCCCATGGTCTGAATAAGAAAACGAAGGGTTCCTGGGACTTTGCCGATCTGCTGGACATCTTCTTCCCTCAAGTGGATGGATTGCGACAGAATGCAGTTTGGACGCGCTTCGCTCAAAGACACAGTTACCTACGACTGTATTCCGAATTTCAAGACACGCTCTCTGCAGAAGACTTCCGGAACTTGAAATTGAACCTTGCCGCCCTGCTCCGTCATGCACAGTGTCTGCCGAACAGCACTAAATCCACCGATTCCACCCATGGAAGAGTCTGGTCTGGTTCTCATGGGGTAGTGGACATGCGGACCAATTCTGGGTGCTATAGGCTCAAGGGAATCGGTACTGCAAAGTCCACCGCAAGAAGGCTTATACGCATCAACCTGCCCCCTCAGCAGGTGGTCACACGTCTCGACGAAGCTCAAGGGATTTCTACCAAGGCGTCCAAAATTAGACAGAGGCAGGAGAATAGATCGGTCAGGTCGAGGAACAAGAGAGTACCACCGTCTAGGAGTGGCGCCACATGACAAGCATTCACATAGAGCGTTCTGTATGCATCACTACATGCTACTTAGCGAGTTTCGTTTCCCTTGTCTTGAATGCTCGTCATACGTATCACATCTCGTTTCTATGTGAATATCTACCTGCCTGATCTACCTCCCCGTTCCACTCCACTTTCCGGTGCTTCCGCTTTCCGGTGCTTCCGCTTTCCGGAACCGCCTTCCGGCATGCTCCTGCACTCGGTACTATTTTAGCCGGCTTCTTTGGGTCTGACATTACGACATTCCCTCTTCCTCTATTATACCCGTCGTTGTCGACCATGTCCCCCAAGAGTATGTCTATTCCCCTTTATCCCTTTTTCTCCTTTACTCCTTTCATTTACCCCATAGAAGCATCCAGAGCTATGGTTCCCTGCGATCAAATTCCAGGTATGCCACATTCCATTCAAGACCATCACGCTCAGCCCTCGAAAAGATTTGCCGGGTGTTGGTCCGGTTTCTCGAAATGACAGGCAACATCCCTTTCTTTCTTTCTTTCTTTCTTCTTTGCTTTACTAATTTCACTATCCAGCATTTTGGTTTGTCACGACAAAGACATGCCAGACTTGGATTCCATTCTTGCTTCTGACAACAAAGACTTCCTCGACTCCCTCTGGAAGGCCAAAGTGGTCGCCATCTATAAGTCTGTTTCCAGGTCACAGCTCAAGGTTCATTCGTAGCACACAATTCTCTGCTTTGCTTGTTAAAGACGATCCCTATCGCAGTACAAGCTAGAAGTGGTTTGGTTTTATACCATATCCGATGTTCTAGAGCATCTCGCCGAAACAAATCGTGACTCTATCGCCATCAAAGCCAAGAAAAAGATGCTCAGAGACACCATGTGAGCTCATTCCTTCCTTTCTTCATACCCACTCTCGTCCAGAATATCTCTCCTAGCAATCCTGATGAACACCACCCTCGGGAACTCCTCTTGTCCACTCACAAGCAATCCCTGGACCCCTCGACGATTTTGGGTCAGCTTTCCATTTCACATCGCCCATCCCATCGACTCTATTCCAACGAGTTCTACAGCAGTCATAGAGGTTCTCCACTTCCGCCAGGAATGTCCAAGGCCCCATGTACTCAATACCTGTTATTTCTATAGGTATCGTTCACACGTTCTTCACCAGACTCATGGTCTAACTTTCAATACTCGAAAGGGCGGCTTATGATCCTAAATGGATAGAGCTTACTGTAAGCACCCCATAGAGAACATCCAACCTTCATCATCATCCGACTGGTCTCATCGGCCACAGAAACCCAGTTCCACTTGTTTTTGTGGAAAACCGTATGTTCCTCATGAGCACATGCAAGCATTGTGCTATCAATGCAGGAAGTGGTTTCACACGGAGTGTTTGACTAGGGTACCGGAGGAGTTAGCCGAGAAGAGGATCAAAGCCAGATGGCAGCCTTGTTCTCCGCACCCCATTTCTGGACTCCTCCCCTTTGCCGTGGGTACCATGAGGCGTGGTCACCCACACTCCGTGGAGGGTGATTACTCCAGAGTATATCAAGCTCAGTCCATCTTAACCGCCCTTATGGCGGGAGACGGGAAGAGATGGGACTGTTGGATCCAAAAACATGGCAATGGCCTCCCAGAGCCTGTTTCGGGTGCTACCACCGTGGATGGCTGGTTCCTGTGCCCTCAATGTAATCACGTCATATAATGAAGCTTTGTTCAATACCTGAAGCATCTGCTTCGGGTTCGGGTTCTACATAGTTCTAGTTCTAGCTCTAGTTCCAGTTCCATTCCGGTTCCAGTTCCGAGGCGGTACCACCTATTCCCAGGAACTGAAATTGTTTATCAATATTTGTAGCCATGGAATTTTTTCCAACAGTTGTGAGCCTGCTAGTAACATATGACCATCGACATGAACTCTTCCTTGGAAAACGGTGATATCCCATTCGGTCATGAATCCATCCTCCAAGATTCCCTGCAGTTGTACGGGCAAATGAGGGATGATCATTCTTATTCCTGTAATGAATCCGACGACCGCTATACCTTTCCGAGGGCATATTATGTGTTCGTCAGGCTCCTCTGCCTCATCAACGATGAAATCACTACCACCTGGGAAAAAGAATCTAGAAAAGACAGGTCTTACTGGATCTCCTTGAGAGGTTACCTGAACAGATTGCTTAGAAGCTCGCTAATCCAACTGCAAGATAGACGATATCCCACCGGGTTGGCATGCTGGCTGCATCGAGAGTTCATGCTATGTCGTCATGACAAGGAAGGAAGGAAAGAGTATCTAAGAATCATGAAAGGAAAAGGGATACCCCCGTACTCCATGAACGTCTTCATCCTCGGTCCGTTCTTTCATTCTCTAACGTCGCTCATTTTTATCTTTCATCAGACTGGTCTGCATGGTGGAGAATACAGTATGAGAATGGATATTACTCACCTGAATCATTCTCCACGTTCGGAAACATCCTTCGAGAAAATTCTACTTGCATCAATGCAGCAGCCTCCTCCACGGACTCGTGGCAACACTGGCAACACAGAGAAGGTGAGACATCTCTACCTCACATCTCGTCTACGAAATTCATATTGAACCATGTCCCCTCTGATCCTGAAGAGTCTGGACCTTCCAAGGCCCTCTCAGACCGCCCAGACATTCGGACGGCTTCACATGCAGAAGAGCCGACGGTTCCAAGTCCAGCTCCCAGTCCCAGTCCCGTTCCGGTCTCGATTCCGGCAAGTTCCTTCGACGTGAATGAAGAAGCAAGCCCCCGACATTCATCTTCTTCACAGACACATTCAGATCCAAATTTCTTCTTCAAGTGTCTTCCACATCCACCCCCTTATTCTCCTTGCATTGAAGACGGTGATCAGGACTGGGACAATATCCTACGATCTCTCAGTGGTTTGTTCGATCTATTGAGTCCCTGGGAAGGAGTGAGCATCCAGTTCCGAGTATCCTCCGTCCTCTCTTTGAATTTGACTTTACAGTACATTGACTTTCCGCTCTTCTTGTCCAAGTTTGACAGTGTTTGCTGTCTTAACAAACAGTCTGTTCACCCATTTCCTGACGTGACCATCTCTTCTTCATCCAATGAAACATCTTCTCTGATATGCAGGCCCATAGCTCAACAATTTCCTCCACCATACCTGTAATGACATCGATGCAATGCTCGACAAGTGTCATCCAGCCATGGTGGCATACCTTCGGCAGGAACTGTCACTGACCCAGGATGAAGCCCGATCGGATGTAGACATGATCTCATCCTGGCTACGACAGTTTCGGGTAGACCTGTCATCTGGCAGCAGTTGAGTACTGTAGTAGAGACATGCAATATAACCCTAGCACGGTTCCCAACCTTTTCGGCCCCAGCTTTCGCCTTTCCGGCTTTCCGGCCTTCCAGCCAGAAGCAAGGCTGCTGGTATCCCTTCTTTGATTACCTCCGACATTGTGACAAGAATCATACAATGACTGCATATGTGATCTATGTACACATCGTCAGTCCATAAACTTGATACACTTGATCAGCCAGCATGCCCTTGATCTCATGTGCCCCCCTCGCCTGAAAAGGACAATGATGCTTTCCACTTCTTCATGCGATTTCTCTTGGTTCCCTGTTATACCATGAGTGAGCCCATTCATGGTCCATATGCCAGAATACTCGCCCCTTTGTTTCCTCCAATCATTCCATCCTTCGGCCCACTTGACTGCATCCTTGAACTCAACCCCCTGTGGACATACTGGCCAAATGAAATGGATGTGTTCCATATCACTCATCCCTTCCGAGGTGTAGGTGATCACCCATCAAACTCTCTGTGACAAGCAATGAGGTCGGATCAATGAAATGGCACAATGCTCTGACAATACCTGTAAGTAGAGGCCTTCTCAGCGTCAGACAGTTCATTGCTATGATCGATGCTGAACTTGGTGATAACGTTTTGCAGTGATTTGAGTTCCGAGAGTGTGAAGGCCAAGAGTAAAACACGTCCAGGCATCTAAAATGGAATCACGTTAGGTAATATGCCCTCGCCATGTCGGAAGAATATTATTGACTCGTTACGTAAGGTTCCTGTAAAATTGAGTGCCTTCTCTGACCAATCAACCAACTGCCGGGCCAAGTACTAGTAGTGCCACTGACGCCAACTGGATCCTGATGAGCACATCTGGAATCATCGATGAGAAGATTCTGCTTGCCACAGCCTGCATACAGGCGGCGCTTGACATCATTCCTCTCATTTGTGGCTCAAAGGAGGACTGGGGATGCTGGATGCGTGACCACCTCCAATCCGAACAGGTACCATATCATTTCTGTGTCTTGGATGAACGACGTTTCGGATCGTGTTTATAGAGGTATATTCCGAAACCGAGCGCTGCGAGTCCGCATCCCACACTGCTCGGGAGTCTGAGAAAGATGCTAAAGTGTGTTACGCAGACGCGAGTCTAGTAACCAAGAGGGCCTTCGTGGGTGATACTCACGGAGAGACCAACAACCACAAAGGTGATCAAGGACGAGGGACACGTCAGACAGACGTGGACTAAGGGTTCTAGAGGATAGACCGAAGTCTAGACTGAGGGTTTCTGAGGGAGAAGCGGGGAGCTTCGACTAAGGATTCTAGAGACAAGCAGAAGCTTGGCCACAAGAGCTAGCGTGTATTGCGCAGATCAAGTGTAAAGAACTAGAATACAGGGCAGCGAGGTTTATATAGCAGAGACACTACTAAACCGGGAACAAGGGGAATCGGAGACACTAGACCGTTGTGAGAGAAACGGTCAGGAGATGTGCTGTCCATGTGGAGATGAAACATGTATCAAAGAGTGACCATATGGTCAGGAACGGTTACCTTGCGATGGCGGTAATGAAGAGTGGAAATAGAACATCGCTAAGGAGGAAGGCGGACATGAAGGTTACCTTGTGACGGTTGGAGAGAAGCGGAGATGAACGTCACTTAAGGAAGGTCAAGAAAGATAACAGTAAATGGCGAGTGGAGAAGGAGGAGAATGGAACAGGTTACATCGTATTGAAATAGTCCTGGAAGGACCTCAACGTCGCAAGGGATGAGAACTAGGACGAGATTAGGAATGAGGGAGAAAATTGTAACAAAGTGCCACTACCGAGCTGGTATGACCATGGAGACCCTGTCATTCGATGACGTACGTTCTGACGACCCGTCCGTCGTCGGAGCGGAATACATCCGAGTGTCCTCGCATATACTGCTGAAACTGACGGGCGGTAATTTCTGGTGGCATGTCCTCCCACTGTCCGGTGAGTGGTCCATGTCCTGTCATGTCCGACGATTCGACTCTGTGACATGCAGTGACCTTGGAGGCGGACATGGCTCCTGCTATTCCTTCAGAGGTCGAGGTTGCTGGGTCTTCGAGCATGCCAGCATGAGATTCCACCCACCTCAAGATCAAGCTTCCTCGACGACATATGTCCATGATCAACCGTGAGCGCCTCCCTTTCGATTCGAGTGTTAACTTTCTAGTTGCTGGTCATCGATGCTGACGGCCATGACCGCTAGTGTCCACGCACAACGACCTCTCTTCCGAAGGTAGCAAGAGTGGGAGTGTCACCGCCGTCACAGACCGCAAGGGCAAGAAGCGTGCAGCCGTCGATGACCACGTCGAACCCAGTGCCTGAGAATCAAGAAAAAAAAAGAAAACCAATCCTGTCAACTCAGATGACGTCTGGCCTCGGACCTCTTCAGAGAGTACGAGCCGCAAGGGCAAGGGCAAAGCAATCCTGACAGAAGCACCAGAAGACCCAGAAGACCCAGAAGCACCGGAAGCACCGGAAGACCTGGAAGACCTGGAAGACCTGGAAGGCTCAAAGGTGTGCGAGTGATGCTTGCCACTGCTGTGACATCGCTGTTAGAGCATTTCTTTACAGGCATGCAATGCATGCAAGGCTCGTGGGACGAGCTGTGTTTGGAATTCGAGTACTAACGGCCAGAAACAGGCCTGTGACGCATGCATTTTGGGCAAGACCCAATGCAAAGTCGAAGGTATTTACTGACTCGTTCTCTATCACCCAGTTGGTTTTCTGATGGTTTCTGATGACCGTCGCAGGTTTCCCTTACCTCCATCGTCCCCATGGAAAAGTGAGTGGACTGCATGTCATGACCCCCGAGGGTGTCGACATGCTGAAGGACTTGGTCGCAACGATGAGTGTGTGCATCACCCAGTTGGAGGAAAGGCATGCTTTGGATGTCGTCATGGTACAGAAGATGGATTCCAGGATAGATGACCTGGAAATCAAGTTGAGAGACATGAAGGAAGGCGGAACGGTCTAATGTATCGTATTCCCTGCGTTCCCCCCACATCCTGCCAAATAAATCATGCGGTCTAAATAGAGTTCGGCACTCTTTATCAGCCCTCTCAGTCATTCTGAACTTCCGAACTACCCCTTGTGACCCATAGTCGGACTTTGGAATGTTAGTACGGAGTGCATGAACACACCATCCATGTGTGAAGACGAAAACTCTGGGCTACGTTAGGTTTGTGACGGCCTCGGTGGATACACATGAGCTGTCATGTAGGTATGAGCCTCGAGGCTCGACAACCCCGGAACTGGAGTGATGCGGAACAAATGGAACGGAAATAAAGCTCATACGTGAGCGTCTACAATTAATTCTGCTCGCCGGAATGACGTCGATTACTCAGTTTATCTATTTCTATAGATCACACCTAGACACTCCTTCATGAAACGGAGGTGCAAGTCCAACTCCTCATTACCCCTTTTCCCCCCGAAAACCTGCACTCTATGGAGGTGAAACCTGGCCAGGTCGAAGCCGTAACCATGCTTAAGCATAAAGATGGTTATTCCGAGGAAATGCAAGGCTTTGAGGAACTCGGAATCATCACAGGGGAGGGCGATATCATAAACGAGGTCCATGTGGAAATCGAGAACTCGAATGGTGGACTCAACGACGATGTTACCGTTCCTCGACATCTCTGGACATGGTTCCTGATCTGGGACGAGGCTCTCCAGAGACTAGAAGATGTGTCCGTCTCAGCTCACGTTCGCGTTAGCGTGGAAGGGACTGTACCTGGTGGGAATGACGAAGGTCTGATTCCCCTGGAAGCATTTCAGATGGGTCGTCGAGTGCGGCGAGCACCATGGCAGCTACCGTCTGACAGTCGGCTTGAATGCAGAGATTGAAAACAGATTTCCATCTGCTCTGCTGACCGAGTTCGAGGTTGAGATAAATGATGCGAGGGGAGGAATCGGCGGGGGATCTGTTTCGATGAACTTCTTTGGCAAAGTTGCGAACCATCCTTCGCGTTCCTATAACATGCATGCCGGTTCCGACGACTATCAAGAGATCGATGGGCCTGGCGCCGGAGAGATCATAGATCTCGAACTCTGTGATGCTGTCAGAATAGGGATGATCCTGACCATAGAGGATGATGTCCAGAACCATGGTCGGAACGGATCGAGTACGCTTTCCTGCTTCCGACCTCGCACGTTGCTCTCTTTCGCATTCGACATAGGAGGGGAATCAACCGTCCATGAGTTCTTCCCAGTGTTGTCTCATTTCCTGTACTGCTTGACAAAGCTGGCAGTACATGTATCGAAGGCCTCCATGAAGAGGGACGTATTAGACGGAACGCAGATCTTCATCTCCAGAATGAGCGGTGGAGTGATGATATGTGGAAATGCCTGCTTTGAGTTCGAGGCCGTCGATGTTCTGCGTGTATATGCGGACCAAGGACCCGCGATCGTCTAGCGTTTTGAGCAGCTTATGAAACGGGGTCGGCTCGCTAGCGTCCGTCCATTGCGCGAGGCTGGCGGTGAAGCGGGTGAAGGTTGGCCTCAGATTCTTGTCCTGTAGAGAGGAAGGTGACAGATTTAGAGGGGACCAGGACTCGGAGTCATGACACTCGCCGTTATCATGGACGCTTTGAACATGTCCTTGAGATTTTTCCGTGGGAGCTCCAGTATGCCCGAAATCTCTGCTTTGCTTCTAAACGCAGGGATTCCTGCTTGCACTGAGATTCCAGCACCTGAACAAGGGACCATGTCAGCAAGAGGGGTTTTACTAGATGAAAACGGGATGCTTGCCGCAAATAAAAACGATTCCTTTGGCGTTCAAGATGATCGACGACATGGATGGATCTTGTGTGCTGGGGTCTGAGCACTCGGAGACGAGCATGATTTGTAAGGAAGACGGTTGGTTTTCCAGTCTGGAAGCAGAAGCAGAAATGGTTGGAATCATAGATATGAACAATCGGCAAATAGAGGCAAACATAACCAACCATGCGGCGAGAGGAAGACTGATGGATGACGTCTGGGGTTGTACCGGTGGGAGGGTTAGACGAAACTGCATGGAATGCTTCTAAAGTCGTTCTGAAAGCACTCGGATGTGAAACGGAGACGCTGCTTTGATGGAATGGGAAGTATGGAACGGACGAAATTGCTGGCCTGAGAAAAAGACCCCGGAGTGCACTGGAAGAGGCGTGCCGAGTAGACACTTCTGGTCAACAGATGGTCACCAATGGAAAGCCATTTTTATCAACCACAAAGGGCTTTTCAAACCAAATGTCATGTTCTTTGGGATGTCTAACTCACCAGCAACTTTCCAATGCTTCATGAACAACTCCTTCTGCAAACTCATAACACAAGGATGGCTAGTTATTTACATGGACAACTTGTTGATCTTCTCCCCAGATGCCACCACCCATAAAGAATGTACTAAATGGGTACTCCAATGAATGAAGGAGCTCAACCTTCACCTCAAACTGGAGAAGTGTAACTTAACTGCTAAATCTACATTGGTACACATTCTTTTCAATGCTGGTACCCACATGGAGGTTTTGGTCATTATTTTTTTTAAAATTATATAATAGATAACTTTATTTGGCTTGCTTTTGGCTTGAAAAGTATTGGATTTGGTTACTAAGACCCTAAACCCAAGAGTTTGCTTTGGTGACTACATTACCATTAAAAACTAACTAACCAGTTTCCTTGATAATGCAAATCCTAGCCTTGGTCTAACTTGGCAGATTTGCATGATTTGACTGGTCACTTTTTGGTTGGCAAGTAGCTATTTAAAAATAACCTAAAAAAATATTTAAAGTTTGGCTTGAGTTAGTTAACCAAAAGTAAACTAATAACTAGAATTGGTTTGAAAAGTAACCCTAGTCTTGTTTTGTTTGATATCATAAGACCAAAGATTTTTTTCAAGTGACAAAGATCCAATTTTTGACCTAAGGTATTTGTGGGCAAGAACATTTGATGTATAATATTACTATAACACCATGAAAAAAATCCTAATACATGAAGCCAATAGTGATCAGTAGTGTAATTAGAATTCAAAAGCATTCAGTAGTAGTACTTAGTAGTAGTCAGTAGAGTAACTGACTAACTACAGAGTCACACCTCAGACTAACATGTTATCTTATAAACATTAATTATAACCTAAAGAAAATTCAGATGACTTATGCCAAAGGCTCCAGTAGCCCTAGGTAACCCCACAAAGGGGTGGCCATCTCAAAACCATCAAGACCACACAAGGGATAACAATTTAACCCATACACTCCTTTGATGCCCAGTAGCATAACATTGGACAGACACTAACCTAATGTGCCCTACACTAGTTGGCCTGATACTGCCCTGACACTAACTAACTGACTGATACTGGCCTGATGGCCTGACACTGGCCTGACACTGGACTGACACTGGCCTGATACTGGCCTGACACTGGCCTGATGGCCTGATGCTTATGTAATATTGGCCTGACACCAGCCTGATGCTTATGTAATCTGACCTGACACTGGCCTGATGCTTATGTAATCTGACCTGACACTGGCCTGACGCTTATGTAATCTGGCCTGACACCGGACTGACGCTTATGTAATCTGGCCTGACACCGGACTGACGCTTATGTAATCTGGCCTGACACCGGACTGACGCTTATGTAATCTGGCCTGACACCGGACTGACGCTTATGTAAGATTGGCCTGACACCGGACTGACGCTTATGTAAGATTGGCCTGACACCGGACTGACGCTTATGTAAGATGGCCTGATGCTGGACTGATGCTTATGTAATCTGGCCTGACACTGGCCTGATGCTTATGTAATACTGGCCTGACACTGGACTGATGCTTATGTAATACTGGCCTGACATTGGACTGATGGCCTGACGCTTATGTAATCTGGCCTGACATTGGACTGATGCTTATG